>JAHZMW010002025.1:0-12256 GCA_027743745.1 Alloscopus bannaensis | reverse complement strand
GTTTGTTCAATAAATCTCTTTTGCTAAAACCTGAGTCTAATCATTTTATGATAAGTGAAATCGTCATCGACAGTAACTTGGTTTTCCGAACACAAAATCGTAGACAAAGGGTATTTGCTGCGTAACAGCTACCATTCCATATGCAACATCGACTTTTCCACAACTGTGATTGAAAACATGTCCAAAGAATTCCCTCAGATGACTTGGAAAACGATGGATATGCTCTCCCTGGAATTTCCAGCCGCTTCCTTTGACATCGTTATTGAGAAGGCTACATTGGATTGTCTCTTTGTGAAGGAAAAGAGTCCGTGGGAAGTCTCGGAAACCGTCGCAAGCGCAATGGACAGCGTTCTTGCAGGTGTGTCTCGAGTTCTAAAACCCAGCTCGGGTAAACAAATTCTGGAACGAATGCAAGATCGATACGTTTGGAACAGGCTTCCATTACTATTTTTATACGATGACTGACTCTAAAGATTTAAATTGTTGACCATACATTTTAAAACGAAATTTATACGTTGATTTTATAAGTGGCAAATAAAACGGATTCTAGTTTTTTTTTTATTTTTCTACAAAAAGCGATTACATAACATGACACTAAAACGACCGTCTTTACAATTAACTCTCATAATCTATATTTTCAACTAGTGTACATAATCCACAGTATATACAAAAGCAAATATTTTTGTTCTTTGAACATTTTTCATTATTTCTGATTGTCTCTGAAGTTTGCTTTCTTCGTTCATAAGAAATCTGTAACGAAAATACACCGGGATCCATCCCCTTTGTTCACTAAACACAAATCTCCAGTGTCGAGGTAGGAGATATCGAAGAATGGTGGGTCAGTCTGATTTTTTGGTGGTGATAAACACTCCAGAGACAGAACCCTTCTATTTGGCATACTAAATAGAACCGCAGACGAGTCCTGAATTCGTCTGCGAGTACCTCCCCCACCATTTTGAGGATGCTGGTACCTCGGCCGCTTTCTGTACAATCTTGGCTGTTTGTACTCTTCTGATGTTGGCGGAATGTTTCGCAGTTCGGAACTGCATATCGGCTGCATCTCCTCGATGAGGTCGAGGTCATTCATGGACAGCGACGTGAGCTGCTGCGACCCCTGGGAGAGTGCAGGCTCCACCGACCGAGTGGCAGCTCTGTCCCTTGAACTTCGGGACGATGCCTTGGTGGCTTTGCTCTTTGTAGAAATATTCGAGTCCAACGTGAACTGATTGTAGTTCATGGACCGCGATGATGACGGGATGTTAAAGGCTGCTGACGCAGAAGACTGTGAGGCAGTCGGGGCCTGATGAGTTGACGCGGGGCCTTTATCCATCACATACGTTCCCTGGCTAAATGGGGCAGTAGGCGCTGCGTACGGCATGGGTAACCCATTTGAAGCGGTGTGAAACTCAAAGTCGTCATTCGCCACCGTTGTAACTGAAGCGCATCTCATGTGATACGATTGCCTGCTCTCATCGTCCTCATCTGTGAAGACCTATTTACACATCAATTGGAAAAAGAGATCATCTTCTTATTAAATTCTAACCTCATTAAATAATTGGCATTTTTTCCAAGAACCAATTTCGTTCAGAGCAAATCAAATTAGATTATCAGGAAAATTGCTACTTTTTTTATTCTCAGTGGAAAACATGCTTTTCATTTTTGCCCCACCTTCTCAACAATATACAACTAATTTAGAAATTTTAGAAGCCATATTTTAAGATGTTTTGGATCCTCTTTTTAACAATTTGACGTACCTTATCAAAGCTTGCGAAGCTATCAAAATCATTGGTGAGCGAAACGTAAATGTTACTGGGATGCTCCGAGATTGTTGTGTCTGCAAAATTCAGGTAATCACACAGAAAAAAACGTGAGTGCACTTGAATACATGATGTAGGGCTTGGTAATCATAATGAAGGCAATCAGTGGAGTTAATAGACCACTTCCTTTTATTGCATTACGCACCAGTGTTGGATTCAAGCTGCATCATCCCTCGGCTCCCAGGCATTGGCTTCATTTGTTTAGCTGCCGCCGCTGCCGTCAGGCTTGCGAACAGGGAGCCATTCGTAATGGGGAATTTATTTGTCTTGAAATCGACATGATGCGGCATTCCCGTGGGGAGGCCGGAAGAGTTGATCATGATGGCATTCCTGCTGTTATTCAACTGATACGGCCGAGAAGGAAAGTTTTTCGACTTGACATCCGACGCTGTCAAGGTCATGTTCACGTCCGTCACATTGGTCAGATTAGGCTGGTAGTGTTGCATTACCGACTGTTTCGGACACTTTTTTGCCCTATTGAATGCCCAAGTGGGCACGATGGCATCCACGATGAGCAGAATGAGGAGCATGACCAGTCCCTCAACCACTTGACACCACAACAGGACGTTTGTAATGGGCCAATTCAAGGTGAACGGTAAGTCGTCGGCGTGTGTCAAGGCGTATCTGGAAAATAGCGTGGCCACCTGAAAGGAAAAGGTAAAAAAATGTATTTATAAGCTTTCTCATGTAAACTCGTACTCTCATTTCGAAGCGGAAATCGTTAGCCTATTCATTAGCATTTCATCCATCCGTTCTATTTGTAGTGGTTTCAGGGTAGGTGAGCACCAAGAAAAGATTATTATTCAATAAAAATATATGCTGACATAAACAGGCTACACAAATTATGTGAGAATTTTGTGGTAAAAGTTTTGTTTTTTGCAAACAGGAGCATGCGAATACAAAGAAAACACTACTTCCATCCCTAGAGAACAATTATTAAGTACCTAAATGCAAAGCGTTTCTATACTTTTTTATGAGACAAAACTATCGTGTAAACTTTTATCTGGTAAAAACAATAGAAAAAATGGTAAAAATGCAACTTTTCATTTGATCCAAGACAAGATTGCTGAGAGTGTTTGAAAAGTTTTTGCGGTTTTTAGCTGACGTTTGTAGACCCATGTTCATGCTGTTTGCACTAAATAAAGGTGTGCTTTGTGGCAGCAGAGAGGTAGTTGTATTATGGTAATTAGGTATATCATATATCCTTCAGTTTTAGAAGAGGAAAAAATACTGAGCGTTTAGGGAAGCTTTTATTACCACAAAAAATGACATTTGTGAGCATGCGCGTGTATGCTATCAAAATATTAAAAGTAGGTTTATGCTTTTTTTAAAAACCAAGAAAGATTCGAGAGATTTTCAAAAGAGTATTAATTCTTCAGCCTCTAATTCGAATGATTTGATTGAACGAGTCAGAGCATTTCTCTCTCCTTCTGGGAAGGTCGCTTAATTCAATCGGGCCTTTGTTAAAAAATGCAATTGGCAGTTGCAGCCACATAATCATAGAAAAAAATCATGTTGTAAAGAGATAAGGTGTTAACAACTATGTATCAGCGAAAAATACATCCAAGTTACACGACTGCCTAAGCGAGTCTGCATTTTTTCGTGAGTTCCTCCTGAAATAACTCTTTTGCGACTGCTTAACAAAAAGGCTTAGCTAATGTTAATCTACTGCACGAAGATGTATATATATATTCGCATTAGCTTTGGTGCAAGTTTGAAGCGTTTTTTATGAATGACTTTTTCATTTTAAGAGGAATTACTACCCCTATACATTATCCTCTACTTTAAAATTAAGTCCTGCGCTAGTAGTCAAGTGTAATACATCAGAGAAAGTTTTTTTTTCTGTAATTCTAACATAATCGTACACAAAGTGTTTGCACAGCTAACATGAAATGTATTTGAGTAATGCGTTGAGAAAACCTCACATAAGTCATTAGTACATTTTGTATTTTGTTTCCTTTTTCTGCAAAGACGTTGGTCGCCACTCGTGCTATCTTGTGGTAGTGCATAATTCGCTTTAAAAATGGTACTGCACATCAGAGACTACCACGAGGCTTTGAGGTAAGAGCAAAACATTTTGTTGAACAAGTCCCTAACTTTTTTATCAGACCCAACGTGAAACATAGTTGCGTTTGGAATAACAAACTCTCTTGGTGTGATGACTTTCTCTGATGTGATTCCAAGCAAGACATGAAAATCCTTACCAACAAAGCCCAATCACACCAGTCTACAAGGATCAAAATTATGATCGCAAGCTATTTGCATGAGTATAAGAGCTACACGCTACAAATGCCTTTCGTTTAGCCTTTGGTACAGACAGAAACAAAATCTCTCACTTTTTATGGGCACTACTGCAGTTTGTAAATTAGATATGAAAAATCATTATTGCTCTTGTTGACGTGATATGTCATAAAATGAAAGAGTTTTGAAATGTTTGATGTCCTTGATTGTTAATTGCTTTCGTAATAATGCGAACGCTTTGCCACTCTACGAATGAGCGCGTCTAATGATGTTTGCTGCCTAATTAAGACAAAGGTTAACACGATGTGTGGAGTGAACTTGTAATTACAAAACCCCCTAGTTGGCGAAATGGGTTTGAGTTGAGGATTTGCTCGCAGTTACGCACGCCGCGAGGCAAGCAAACTATATCGAGAAAAAATATCGCATCTTTCAAAACTCTGATGTGCACGTTTTCTGTTTATATGTCTATACGGATTTAAGATATGGTGTGAGCAAGAAAGGGAAAAAAATGAGTGAACAATTAAGAATTCATGATTCGTGTTTGTACTATAGTTTGTTGTTTCTTTTTTTGGGTTTGGTAATCAACTCACAATTAAAGGGAGATGAGTGAACACACACGTAAGGAGGAACAATCCACAAGAGGTTGACAACCGTCGAAAGTTCGCCTCCTTCTTATGGTCATTGTAGTCGAAAAGGATTTCGTTACTCAGTTGATACGGTTCAGATGGCAAATTGCTCAAAACGGCTTTAGCTCGCAGGCCAGGCGTGGAGAACAAGTTCAGCGTGTTATCCACTGAGATGCTCGACGACGCCGTCGACGTGTTCGACAGCGTAGGCGTCAAATCCAGTGGTGGACACCTTTGCTTTCGCTTGAGCCGCCCCTTGTGTGTCAAGTGAGAGGGATGATGGATGCCACCCCGTCCTCGTGCTCCATGACCACCACAACTGGACGCCTTCCACACAGCGACCAATCCCGTAATCACGATGATTACATGGATAATGATGTAGAAAATGACAAACTTCGAGTCGAACTTGAATGGGACGAATGTGCACTTGTCAAATGAGTAGGTGGCAGAATTGGACCAGCTATTGTCTCTAACCAGCTCCGGGCTGTTGAAGGTAAGAAGGGCAGTGAACCCGACCACACAACTCAGAACCGCAAGGACTCCAACATGGTATCGGACGTGATTCTTTTGCACTGACAATCGGTAGCCAAACTTGCTAAAGTGCATACATCGGTCGACAGCGAGGGACGCGACTGTCGCCCCTTTGAAGATTGGGATCGTTATGAAGAACCACAGGAGACCCGCACAAGCTGCATCTCCGGTGGATGCCGGAGATAATTTAATGAGTGACAGGAGGGCGTAGGTAAATGTCAGGAATTGTTGAACAAAGCTTTGGCTGAGGATAGACACGAGGAAAATGTCGATCGTGGACCACTGGCGCTTTCGACAGTGAAATACTGCCAATTGCCATGAGGTAAGGAGGAGTATTACAGGAGCTGAACCCGCTAGAGCAATCCAGCTGTAAGTTAATGGAGCTGGCATGGCATCACATTTGTGGGAAGGGTCGGCTTTGGCTCCTAATTTCAATCACCAACCAAGTTTTCCGCCAGTAATTAAAATTTTTATAGCCAGCAGGAGCGAAGGTGATGAATGGCAGTTTGATGACGATTGGGAAACGCTCTGAGTAGATTACGACTATCTGAGGAGTCTTGGTGGCATTGGGCTCATCCCTTTCCAATTTCAGGTTGCCTCTCTCCCCTCGTCTTCGTCTTCAGTTTGCACCTGTTTTTGGTGGTGTATCGCATCCCTTTTGTACTCTGAGGTCGCTGCCCACATTCTGAAAATGACAAGGAAAAAATGCTTAGGTAATCAAATGAAGATGGCTAACATGTTGTTGCCCTCATGTCTTATAGAGCTGAAATATTGATGGATTATTTCAATTTAATAGATTTTTTTTTGTTTCTCCTCATTGAGGCCTCTTTATATGCTGTCATCGATCATCAGAAAATATACAACCTTCCAAAACATCCAATCAAAGAATATTTATGCATATTCGTAACTATACCGTTGCTTTCTCTCCTACGCGTACATGATTATCTCTGCAAATCATGAGAATGAATATTGTCACCAAATTGGATGGAAGATGCTCATAATGATTGTCTGCGCTCCTAATTTGGATTCTCTCGTGACTATGAATGAATACACATAAATAGATATATGTGAGCTCGAAGAAAAATGTCTTCTCACACGTACACGCATGTATTTATGCATGATTTTAGCAGGATAATAATAAAAGGTTGGTGGTGTGTGATGGGAGAATGACGGTCATCATCATGATGTACATAAAAAGTTTGTATTTGCATGCAGTTTGCAATAAAGGCATGCTTTCAGCTTGATTGCACATCGAGGTAACATAAACTTCAATAATCATAAAAGCCATGCAAATCAATTGCGTCCAACTTTGGCACGCCAAAAATGTAGAAAAGGAGAAAAATACATATTTAACTCGCGTGTGTAGACCAGCAGAGCTCAAAAAGGGAATGACAGAAAAGGTTTTGAATTTTTTAATAGGCAATGAAAAGCTCCGTCATACACGA
Source organism: Alloscopus bannaensis (assembly GCA_027743745.1). NCBI lineage: Eukaryota > Metazoa > Arthropoda > Collembola > Entomobryomorpha > Entomobryidae > Alloscopus > Alloscopus bannaensis. The sequence goes on along the minus strand of JAHZMW010002025.1, from coordinate 5,596 downwards.
ATTCACTGCAGTAGATTTGTCGATCATTTTTTTCTTAAAATGTACTATTGTGATGTGGGGATTGAACCGAGAACGCTGTTTTAAAACTTTTGGTCACCTAAACATACGCGAGATCTGAGTACAAAAAACTGACAAGACTGTTTAATCATTCATGGTACAATGCCTTCCATTGTTACGCAGCTCATGCACTTTTCTCCATATCCCTTTTATCGTAAACAGTTTTACACAGATTATTCCACTCCACAAAAGTTAACAAGCCCAAAGAGAATTTTGAATTTTGTTTTCAACTGTTTCATCCCTTATCCCACGTAGTTGCAGGCGTTCACTTAAAATAAATATATTGTTCAACTTCTCTGAAGGAACAACCTCCACTAGAGTATGCTTTGAATCCAGATCCCCTTTTAAAATATTTTACATATTACGGTGCGTTAAACTAACTTTGCGTAGTGACTGACCATGCTCTCATGCGCAGATTTCCTTTGCCATTTCTTCACAAAAAAAATTGCTGTTTGACACCCCGTTTTACATTTAAATAAAATGCGTAGAGTTTCCCTTTTAAAGTTGTGCAGCGTGTCACACGAGTTAGCTACATTATGCACTTTCGTACAATTATGCTGATCAGATAAGTATGTTTTATGCACGCCACCCTGATTTCTGCAATCTCAGAGTTATGTACGTACTTATATGTCTCGTTGATGATAATGCTAATAGCGTGTTGGTGTCTCTTGTCAGTAATTTCTTACCGTCCCTGCCGGTCAAGAGGATGCAAGTTTGTTTTAATGGATATTATGGATGTACATGCCTTTTTAAATGTGTGGGGAACATTTCTGTTAAAATACAAAAACTGACGTGCTATAATGGAATTACACGCCGCATCACACAGAGAGCCACATAATCTCTCTTTAAGAGACTCTTGTGTGAATTTGCATTTTCTCTATGCTTCTCGACTGAATGAGGTCGTAGGTTATGCAATATGCGCGTTCCACCTTTATTTTTATAGCTATTATAAAATGTGCGCCTACCCTTTATAACTGGCTTTATTGTGCCGAATTTGTCAGAAGAAAGGAATGTTTGCTTGAAAAGAAATGTTTTGAGGAGGACGCTTTCAACAGAATGTGAGCACAAAAGTATTGAATTTCCAAAGTCATCCAACTCGCTCTCGTCTTTTCATTTGAAAATACATAATTTTTTGTGTCGCTCTCGAAGATGATAGGAACGAAAATGCCTCCGCGAAGAATCTCTGCGAGACAGTTTACGTCGTAAAAAACGTCGCCGTCATCCGTGTGTCTCGTCGTCCTCGTCTCCATGCCCCAAAGGCAGTAAAATGGCCTTTTTTAACTTTTAAAATTTTTTCCTACCACAACGACACATGACACACACCGATACATTCCTTCTCTTGCATTTCTTGTATCATAATCGTTTGCCTCATTCATTTTCTAGATTAAATATGTGATTGTACAATCACAACAAGCCTCAAAATAATATAGCATTTTTAACTGATTGAACACAAGCAAAAAAGGTATGCAATTTTCCGTCCTAATCTCAAACTCTTGCATTTCAACTACACTGAATTGGCGTGTCAAAATGTCAAAATTGCCAAAGAATTCAATTACAGCTTTGGTAGCACACTCTCAAGTTCCACATCACAAAATAAAACTGTTGTGAAGCTGCAGAAATATTTATGGGCCGCAACCCTTCTTGACATAATCCACTCAATCGATTCTTTTGTTACCTACAATCTATCAAATCACTCTATATTCAAAAATGCATGGTCGTATACGCAAAGTTTGCATATTTTCGATTGTTGCATCACAATGTGAAATCGTATGCCCTAACTTATAGACAAAACTTCCTTCAATCACCAATCCGCCAGTGGCTTCGCATGTACTGTATCGAATTTTTCCGAGCTATTATTACTCATCAATTTACTCAAATCATTGGTCCGGGCATAGAGTCAATTCCCCTTCTATTCTGTCATAGACATAAAGCACGACAATATAATTTTTTCTCTCTCTAACGGAGCAGCGGCAGTGACAGCAGGCAAAGTCAATGAAAGCAAAATAAGGCACACACCAATAATTGCGTATCGCCAATCCGGCACAACAATGTGATTTACTGAGCATACGGTTTTAGGCACTGACGTGATTGCTGCAATAGTGATGAGACCTTTCTGTGTAGAAGCGTATTACATTGTTGTCTTGTAATAATCACAGTAATAATGACACACAGCGGCTCTGTAGGCTGAGTATACGTGATATGGTTACTCTAGTAATAAGCCAAAAAACTTTTTGATACGCTCATCAAGGTGGCAGTTAGGAACAATTGTCGTTTAATATTATATCTTCGCATACATGAATGCTTGTTAAATTATACCAGGAACACGTCAATAAAACGAAACAATGATGATACAACTTATCAGAACCTTATCATAATACTAAACCACAAAAGTATGAGAAGGCCTTGTGTTTTCTATGATAATATGTGAAAAGAAACAATTTGTAATAGCCTTCTTCATCTTAACAAAGTAGCCCAGTCCAGTCCCAGTTCATTACGATGAGGAACTTTTGTTAGTGTAAAAATGATGTTGTTTTCCTCTATCCTCACCTTCGTCACTTTTGTTAAAGGATGAGATAAATCTGTTACAAATTACGAGCAAATTCTTGTCGAGTTATGGGATAGGAAAGAGCTACGAAATTGGTGTGAGTCTCTCCTTGTTTTTATTGTGCTTGTCATTATCCATTAGTATCAGAGAGGATAGATTTTTTTAGTGCCGCGCATGGGCATGATGCAATTGTTAATCTTCGTCACAATCAACTTCGTGATGATATTATATTCCTGTGTATACGAGAAATAAACCTTTAGCCCAGGAGGAGGTTTCTTCCCTCATTGTCAGACAAAAGGGAACATCATACAACGTATTAGTTAGCTCATCGGGGCACTTTCATGTCAACCATGATTTCGTAATTTTTTTTTTCGTGTGATATACATTCATGCACGGCTAGGCCATGTCAAAAATGTAGTAAAACAAAGGACAAATCATTCCTCAGCTTAACAGCAGCAAAATATATAGCTTTAGCATTGATAAAGATATACTCGTTCTTAAAATGAATAGCACATCAAACTCAATCCCCCAAACACTCTGGTGGTATGTGCATGAGTTGCTGTTTCGTATATTATGTTTGGCGAATTTTTTTTCCTCATGACCATTTTAGATCTGGTTATAATAGTAAATGGTAATGATTGCTGGGCGGTAATAACATACACTCCTATAGTCTTAACCAGATAAAATGAACTTTGAGAAAAAAGGAGTAATAATGATGAAGGCTCCCCTTTGCGAAATCTCCGAAGAGAAAGAAGAAAAAAATGACATGCTGCTGAGACGTGAGTTATTATCCGCTACAACCTTATTCCCTATATGTTCCTCGACATATTTAAAGTTCCTTATGGCATATATTAGATCTTAGCAAGAGAGCCGTGTTGCTCATGGGAGATTGCAAGATCATTATACAATTTACACTCACGCATCTCACAGACTCGGACGGATACCAAAAGGTATTTAGAATATGATTGAAATTTCTTGTAGACATTGACTTGAGCTTGAGAAAAAAATATATTGAAAGGTAAATTTATGCTGAGAGTATTATAGAGCCAAGCACGGTTTGTCTCGAAGGCATGGAACTTCTCATGATGACGATGATGTATAACTCAAACTACCATTAGCTGAGAAAAAAGTGCCTTCGCATTTTCGGTTGAGTTTGTGATCAGCTAATTCCTACTTTGAATATCGAGAGTATATGCAGCGTATTTTTTCAATGTGGTTTAAAAAAAACAGATGAACGATTAATCGTTTCGTAGGTCTGTCAGCAATGAGGGTGGGAATGAGCCAAGATTTTGTTGTGCAGATTGACCAGTGAGAACAAAAGGAATATACTTTTCATCACTTCGTAAAAAACTAGAAGTGTGGGTTCAGCGAGTCGCCGCATGTGCATTCGACATTTTAGATCGAGAAATGAAAATGTTCTTGTAATTTATAACATTAGCATGAAATAGTGACGTGTTACCCGAGTACCTAATAAAACACCAAAAAAATCTACTCGACACATTCTCAATTACAACTTGTTGCAAATCCTTCGTTTTGTTTTACTCTAATGGACTTTAAAAAATCTGAGGTTTTTTTCTGTATATATAGGCAACATGTATAAACTGAGCTAATCTCGTAAGAGTGTGTTTAGTTTTATCTTAATCTATGAATAAATGATTACGCTAAAAGGTGTACAAGACAGAGTAATGCATGCATTACTATAAATGCTGAAGTCATAATTTTTTCTCTCCATCTTTTAACACTCATGTTAACAGTCCAAAAACTTCGTCATACACTGCCTGGTTAAAAAAATGTTAATGTAATAAATGCAAAAAACAGTTGATGGAAACAGCTTGAATCTCTGGCTTGTCTTTTTCTGTCGTTGTTATGTCTTGTGAACACTTGCGTTGGGCACTTGATGAGAATTAATGAATGTGCTGGGCAGCGCATTAACTTATAACCTTTTTTACGCATTCAGGATGTGTTTAAGCGCATTTTAGTATTCACATATTTTAGAGTTTTAAATCAACCCTTTGTATAATTTATTATTGATCGGCCGACGCGCCAAGTGAAAGGAGAGTTTATAGGAAATTTTGTAGGAAATTTAGCATATTGTATTTTCTCACTCATAACTCTTTGCATGTTCAAATCTCTATCGTTGATTTAAACGAAATTCACTACGAGTGTAGAAAACAGTGGATTCGAGTTTATCTATCGTATAATAATGTAATGTGTTACACGAAAATGGGATATACGTGCACACAGGAATTGAATCTCAAATTTTGAGCCTTGTCGTTTTTTTTCTCATTGGACTTGATCGTAATCACATCTACATAAAGTGCATGAACTACATTCATCATTTTTTGAGTTGTTCTCTCAGTGCAAACAATGCACTGGCTGGTCTGAAAACATGTGTGTGATTTTGACATTATAACAGTCAAAAGCCTCAAATATGTTCGGTAAATCCTCGACAATCAAAAATCTTGAGAGTGGAGGAACAAACAAAATGATCACATCCTATCTAGCCTGCCACATGACTGTTGGCTTCAATATCGCTTTTTTGTGAGTCATGAAGAGTAGGTATTTAAGTATCATATTTTTTTGTTGATCAGGTTCCTTCTAAAATATCAGAAAATAATAAGGCTCCTTATTCTCGCTTTTCCTCTCATCATCTGAGTGAGTAAGCCATGCGAGATGAAGTCTGCGAAGAAAAACCGGAATCAGCGTAACCTGCTCCTCGTAGCAGTGCTCATTTATTGAAGATATATAAACAGTCGTGGTCATCCTCGGAAAGTTGCCAGATTATTCAGCACACACAGAGGACGACGAAGAGTGAGCTTCGAGATTTTTTTTAACAAAGCATAAATATACTTATCGGTTTGCAACGGGACGCGGTATCATTACTATTATTGTTATGCATCCTCATCTCTCTCACGACGATGAGACGCTTGTTTTTAATAAAGGATTGGTCACAAGGCAGAGAGCTAGGTATTAGTAATCTACAAAGGAAAAAAA
>JAHZMW010002024.1:0-16239 GCA_027743745.1 Alloscopus bannaensis | reverse complement strand
TTTAATTTCCGAGTAAATATGGAAACAAACTGTTCTCCTTTCATGTATCAGGTTTCTGTGGACAAACGTTGAAATTATGATTACAGTGAAACTTTATTATAGTGAGCCCAGACATGTTAATGGAAATAATAGGTACCAATTTTTTCCGTTTTTTCCAAAAAATAAGTGTCCGGGAAAAATCAATTTCAAAGTGGGAAAAACGGGAAAGTGGAAAAAATCAATATAAAAGAAATTAATTTAATTATTTTATACAAAAAGCTTTCAACTAAAGCTGATTGATTTCACAGTGTTTTGCTTTAAAAGCAACTTCTAGAAACACTTTTACAACATTTTACAAGTAAAAAACTGTTTCTGTTTGTCACATCTTAAAGCCACCATATATAAGTTGAAAGGTATATACTATGGAGCATTTGATTTTTCCCGTTTTTCCCAAATTCCCAGTTTTCCCTGTTTCTTCCCACTTTCCCATTTTTTCCCACTTTTGAAAGGGACAGGGTGGAAAATTTAACATGTCTGAGTGAGCCATCAAGGGCGACATGAAAAAACGTCCACCATAAAAATAGTTAAACTTTGTTATACAGTCAAACTTTGTTATAGTGAACCGTCAAGGGCGACATAAAAATAACCACTATAGAAAGAGTTAAACTTTGTTATACAGTCAAACATTGTTATAGTAAATACAATTAAGGTAGACAATCCTTATGGTGGACTTGTTTCCTGTCGCCTAAAAAGTCCATTATATATAACAAAGGCTGACGGCTGTAATAGGCTTCTAGAGTGACAAAAAACACGTCCACTATAAATAGTACCTATTATAAGTGTAGCCACTATTATGAGGTTTCAATGTAGCACAATTATGGAAAGCATACTTACCTGGCACATTCGCCATTTTCCAAAATGCAACCCCCAATTTTATGCGGGTTTATGTACCCCATTTTCTTCGGACATTCAAAATCGGGAAGTTGAGTAAAATGCTTCTCCCACGTGACAGGCCTCGTGTAAATTCTGAATTTGTTTCGAACCAGCTCTCCAAAGGTCGATATCGGGATCGGCTTCAGGGGCATAATGAGATGGAGTAGATTGTCGTATTTGTACGCATTGCTCAAAATGACTCCCGTGATGATCAAAGTGGCCGCGTATAATTTCACCCCGACTGCTTTGAGGTGGACCTCCTTAAACGCGGACCCTTGCTCCAGCATGAGCCCAACGAAGGTGAAGAAGAGTCTGTGAATTCTCTCAAAATTCAAGGACGTCGATGAAGAACTAGCTGAAGTAATATAATTCATCGTCCTTTGAAGCAAAGAGACGACAACACAAACGCCAATCCAGGTCACCAAAATGCAGCCCCATGTCGCCTCATCGTAGACAGAGACCAACTCCTCGACAGCGTAACCACTCCGCTTGGAGGCGCTGCAACCCACAAAATACATGGATTTTAAAGCACTTTGTGAAATAAAGTAGCCAAACCGAAGTCGATGCAACGGACGGTCCACCACCGAAACCGTGAGGAGTCTCTGGTCCTCAATTGCTGAGATATTTCCTCCAATCGCTTCTGAAATTAGGGCTGCGTACACAAGGTTCCAGGTGTCGACAAGATTGTCCGATTTTAGCACGTTGGACATCTCCAGTCGAGATCTCGTATTCCGTAAAGTTTGTTTCAGTAAATGAAATTCCACCGGTTTTTCTTGTTCCTCGAAATGTTCCAGGTTGACCCAAAAATTCTCATTTGACCCCGCAAATTCAAGGGACCGATTTTCCATAAATTTTGTATCGGACGACCATTCAACTTGATGGAAGGACCCGTATTTCAGCAATTTTGTTGAGATTATACTTCCCAAATTGTTGACCGTTAGGACGAGGTCCACAAATCCAATTCCGAGGGAAACCTCATCTTCCTCGAACCAAGAATAAATCAGGGTTAAGTTTGGTGCGAGGAAGTTATCTAAAATAACAATGTGAACTCTTCTGCTCCCGGGGCAACCCCAGGAGAGCATTTCTTCACTCCAAAGCCGAGGAAAGTGACTCCTCGAATATCCTCTGGCGTTCGGTGGGAGCACGTCGATTCGAGTTTGATACCTCCAAGGTTTACTCTGGCCAGATAATTCGGAGTGTGAGAGCACCGTGCAGATGGAAGTGAATTCGTTGAGAAGAAATTTGGAATCGCAGTTCCGCTCTGAAATATTCATGGGAATGGACTGGAGTTCAGATGGAATGCTCAAGAAGCCACGGTCCATCACGAAATGCGTGGCGTTCACCATTATCGGTTTGTTTTCGTCTAGAAAAGCGGAAACTCCGAGGTGATAGCAACGAAGCAAAATGGGGACAGAATCTACGGAGAAATCGAGGTGGAGGTAATTTGTGAGGATTACGAGGCTGCCACGGAATGGGAGTAAAAGTTTGTTGATGGATTGCAGTGAGTCAAAGGGTTTAAGGAAGGAGTCGTGGTGAGGCACGTAAGAAATCACTTTGGTCCTTGATGGAAAGTCGGATAGCGGAAGCATTGGGTACTGGAAAGGTAGACTTGTGGAGAAAGTGTGGGGCAAAATAAGACAAAGTGTGAGAGAAAGCTCCACCTTCATTTTGGAATAAGTGGAATGAGTTGTGGCGAAGTGAAAGCTGGCAAATCTCATTTGAGAAATGTTAGAAACTCGGGCCGAATCAAATTTTCCGGACGGGCTTCCGTGACCATTGGTTATGCAAATGTAATTGCATCATAAATTAATGCAAAGCCAAATGTAATTTGCTGAAAATGTTCTCATACAGCGTGATGGAGAAGAAGGTAAGGCGGAACATAATATTTTTTGTGAAACATTTCAGAAGGCTGCCCATATCAGCAAACTTTACTTTATGAAGGTCTTTTTTCTTCAAGTTTATTTGAGGATGCGAGTTTGTCTCCAGTTTGTCGTTCGTAGAAGTAGTAAAGTGCTAGTCTAGTAGATTCGCTTGATTTGAATAATTGGAGACAATTATGTATATTAGCTACCTTTTTTTTAGCTTAGATACAGATTGTTTTATGTGAGATTATGCATTTCACTTACTTGTGCGTATGTGATGGACATGAAAATATGCTTCATGTCCTTGCATGAATACACTTGAGGTGTAATCTGGGAAATGACCTGAAAGAGATGACTTTCAGGATTACGCCTAACTTTTTTGTGTTAAATTTGTTGTAACATGATGATTTACTTTCAATTCGGTTCAAGAGCTCCAATGAGCAATACGAGTCGGGTTTGAGGCTCGATCGAGCCGTAGAAATTGTTTTAAGCTGTCGCAATAGCAAGATTTGGTTTAATTTTCTATTATTTCAGTAACTGTTCTGGTTCAATTAGTTTCATTTATTCCTCTCAGAAAGTCGCATAGCCAAAGTAGATTACACTTTGCATTAATTTCCTGCTCTTACGAGCTATCGAAAGCGAGTCATAAATGCTTCACACCAAAACTTGTCTTTCGAATTCTGAACGCTCTTATGTTCGCCGACACTTTGAAACAATATATACATTTCCCATTTTCATAAACGGATTTAAGCGGGTGGATTTAGGGAAGAAAATTATGTAGGGAAGCGAAGAGTGGATTTGCAGGAAGTGAGTAATAGTAATACCCCAAAGTCGCAATCCTACTTCCGCTCCTGATTTGTGAAGATTTTGCCAACAGATTGGTCAATGCTGGAGATAGCATTCGGGATGTTTCCGTGTGAGATAAGCCGCTGTTGGAATATGGGACTACGGTCACGCTTTACAAGGTATCGGTCTATTAATTTCTTGCAAAATATATTACATGATGAAATGTACGAAATCAAACAGTGATGTATTTGATTTTGATTCTTTATCATAGTCGTGCAAATGATTACAGCGGATGATCGTCCGATGATTAAAAAATGTGGACAGATTTCAGACGGAATTTTTAAGCTTGTGTTGAAAATAACCGTGTTGAAACATATGTAATAATGCAACTGAAAAATTTCAAAACAGTGAAAAAATTTGTAGTATTATAGTTGAATCTCTTCATCAATTTACAAATATTCGTGCGAATTGGTACAATTAAAAGATTATTTTCCGCGGAAGTCGGTTTTGTGGGTTAAATATCCAAACACAGTTTAGATAATTAAATTTGTAGCACACACAATTTAACTTGGAGACTCGGATGCGGCTGTGGTTAATGCAAAGAAAGTTTGTCAAAGCGTAAATTATTTTGAAGGAAAAGGTATATATCAAACCTATCTGCATTACAAAATAAAAACCTGCGACCAAAACTCGTTGTAGACCAAATCAATGATTTGTTTTAATACTTAGGTATATTCAAATGATCAAACCAGAATGTGTTACAAAATATGTCAGAGCTGACCGCAATTTCCGATATTAAAAATGTGGCGTAACTGACTCTCCGTTGCGTATTTATGCCAGCGCTGAAGTAACTTTTACATTTCATAATAAATAATCAATTCCAGTATTATTTTAACAAACTAAAACTTTGCGGTAAAAATGAACTGAATCGAAATTTCCAATGCATCTCGAAAGATAAGTTTTAAGTATCGGATATATTTCAGTTTTGCCGAAACGTTTCCACAGTCAGATAAAACAGGATTCATATCAACACTAGATAATATGCATCATGCGCTATGTAGCTAGATGCATAAAATCCCGGAGTACGAATAACGTACTTGCAATACTGGACACAACATCATCCATGCACTTAAAAATCCTTTCGCTGATGAAATTCATAATTTATTCACACGGCCCGAATAAACTTAAATGTCAGCACACTCAATCAAGATAAAATAAATTACAAATTGATCACGAAATAAAATTGTGATCTTTTACATCTGTATTTACAGGGTATCACATCAACATGTCAGGCCAGATTTTATAATATTATTTGGAATCTTAAACAATCAAATTTGCTTCAAGTTTATTTAGTTTTTGAGATGAATGTATTTACTCATTAGAAACTTCAATAAAGTTTTAACTAAAATTTTGTCAATATTAATACTAATCGCAATTTTAGGTTGAACTCCTGAAATATAAATTTACATAAAATTAAATAATAGTATAAACAATAATGTTAGTTCAGCAAGGTTATGTTAGGAGTAAGGTTAGTTGAAAAATTAAGGTGAAATACAAGTTTAAAAATTTCATAGCTCAACCTAAATCCGTTGTTTGAAACTCGCTTACCACGAAAACACAGTACCTTGTGAGCACACGGTATGATATTCGTCAGCAATAATTTGGTGTGTGTTGGAAGTCAAATTTGCGTCGTGAAATGGTGAATAAGGCATAAACAAATATATGATTTAATTAACACAAGCTTTTATCGTGAAATGACCAAAATGAAGTCTGCTGGACAAGTACTCTTTATGAATATACTTTTTAAAATTAACACAAAGTTCATTTCATCTGGTTTTTGTCCGATACTTACGGTTCAATTACTTGATAAGTTCTGTCAATATTAAATGATGGGCAACGCCTCAATATAAAAGCCTTGACTTTGAAACGTCGCAATTTAGTTCCAGCCTTGAAACCAAGCAACCACCTCGTCCTCCACCATTTCACCATGAAAGTCGCCATAATTCTTGTAGCTGCCTTAGCCGTCTGTGTCAGCGGCCATGGCAGATTCATGAAGCCAGTGTCCCGATCCTCGGTGTGGCGAGTTCCTGAATTCGCGAGCCAAAACCCACCACCAAACTATACCGACAACGAACTATTTTGCGGTGGCAGACATCAGAACGATGATCCCGGTAGCGATTGCGGAGTTTGCGGAGATCCAGCTGATGCCGCGAGGCCAAGGGCGAATGAGTTCAATGGTCAATATTATGCTGGAATCATTACTGGACGTTATTCAGCTGGACAGGTATCATGCTACCCCATATTTACAAAAAAATTACAAAAACAGTTTAATTTAGTAGTTATTATTTTTATTTTATTTAGACCATCGACGTCGAAGTTGAGCTGACCACTGCTCATTTGGGCAACATGGAATGGCGTCTCTGCACCAATCCTAGCGACGAATCCCAAGCCTGCTTCAACCAACACGTGCTCCAGCTCGCTTCCGGTGGAACCAAGCTTCCAGTCAACCAAGGCACTGGATGGTACAGAACCCAACTCAGGCTTCCAGCTGGCGTCACCTGCAATCATTGCGTGATTCAATGGAACTACCGAGGTGGAAACAACTGGGGCTGCAGCCCGAGCGGAGAATGCTGCACTGGGTAAGCTTTGACTTAATTTTTTACATATTGTCTCATTCAAACATTGTGAAAATTTTATTAATTGGTGATGATGTCTTTGCAGGTGTGGTCCACAAGAGACATTCCGTGGCTGCAGTGACGTTTCCATCAACTAAATTTACCAAGTACCTCTTAAAGTTGGAAATATTAACGTCTCAAAAATTTCAAATTATTGCCAAATATTTTACCAGCAATTGCATCTGTTTTTAAAATAAATTTGCAACACTTGAATGCGACGATTTTTATGCATAAATTGAACAAAGAGAGGTATCAGCGTGGTAATCGAAGTGCTTGAGAGTCAAAAAGTTTATTGGATCATTGTCGAAAGGTCGACTTGCAATGAGAAATAATAACAAGTTCAAATGACATTATCGGACGACTGTAAATCACAGGAGTGTCAATCTTTTAATTAAAACATCAATTGGAATTCCAAGTTGAAGCAAACAGCATAATTACCGCAAGTTATTAACATCAGTAGCGCTTAAAACCTAAATGCTTTTTTTATCATTTTGAAACTGAAACTTATATGTTGGTTATGCAAATAGGGAGTACATTACATCAGTTCATCCGATCATTCTTTAGTGGCAAAAACGAGATATGACCACTTGGGTTCCTTATGTTCAATTTTATTTCAAATTCGGCTGAATATTACAAATTTTAAAGCGTGACAAATTTTTGCAAGCATTGCATCAGGTGAATAATATTTTCCTCTGATATTTTTCATTTTCGATCGATTTAACACAATGGTACATTTGCAAGTATGTCGGTGGGTGTGTCGTGATATGTTAAACAATACTTGCGCGATATTATATAAAAAATTTGTTTTGTAAGCACACACATTTGCGATCTGCCATATAAAGTACCTGATTTGACAAAAACTTGTATAACTTTTAAATAATATACATTACACAAGAATTTTGGTCATGCAACGTTTTTTGGTTTGCACAAATTAATAGTGCTGGATTCGGCGAGTTACGAAAGCTCACCTAAAGATTACGCCCAGAATTGTTGGAAATTTTAATCAGCCTACAAGCACCACATTCGAAAACGAAAAGGAGGCAATTTCAAATATGAGAAGCGTGACGAACGGTTTGAAAACCTTGGCAGTTTTAGATGTTTTTTTCTCTTGAACAAGGTTAGCTTGCTTTGTATTTTAGTGATCGACATTGTTTAAATACAATATCATAAATTTTCTGCAACCTGTAAATTTCTGTTACCCTAGTAACTCTACAACTATCAAACTTTATTATTTAAAAAAAAACTCACTATTCGCCAGTGGCTCAGCACGGTCTAGTTTTAGGTTTCCAATATGTGGCATAACGTCTTCTCATTTATAATAATTTTTCTTTTCATATACACTTATGGTAGTCCTAACCCATTGGATTTAAGGAAATGGCTCAATCCATTTCAATCCTGTGTTGTACACATTGCCACCTTTCAATTCTCTCCCCTTGCCAAAAATTACCGACACTATATCGACAGATCCATTACATTCGGTAGCTTTATACCACTACAATTTCCAACAATAATCTCCGTCGTCCATTGGTCCGAACCTAAATTCCCGTTTCAGTATTTCCGAACTCTCACCTGCAACTCCAACAATTACATCTTGAACACAGCTGCCAGCGAATTTAAGTCTCAAGCTCGACCATTTACTAAAGGCTCCTGCTTTCTTCGTCTTTTTGTAATTCCTTGCAATTCCTTTGAATACATTCCAGGCCCACTCCAAGCCACAATTCCACTCAATTACTTAAATATCACTCATTCCGGTGGTGCACTTGACCGCTCATTTTCCAGTGCTTATAACGGAAATTTGAAAAACCTTTTTAAAAATCATGCCTGGCAGAGCTTTCCCAGAATACAGAATCCAGTGTTCGAAATTCTCGTGACGAAGTCAGCCTCAAGCACTTCAAGTTGGGCTCAGTGGAATTATCTTGGAACAGAACCAAGTGGTTGTTACAGCGGCAACCATAAGATTAAAATCCGCATTCTTGTTACCACTAGCAATCAAATTCGTGCGACCTTATTAACCAATGATGGTACTACGTTGAGCTCCTTGGAAACTTTAGAAAAATACAATGACACATTCAACAACATTGGAAAAAAGCTGGTTCAAACTAAGCCAATTGTGTGGCACATGAGAGCTGGGCAGGATGTCATTGCAAGTACTCCAAAGTATAAAAAACAGAGATGGGCAAGTACCAAGTTTTTTCCGCAAAGTTTTGTTTGCATCATTGGAACAACACTGGTTGCAAACTCGTCCTGTATTTATTCTGAAACCTGGAGTCCTGGAAACCAAATGGTAATTTTGACGACTCAAGAAAAACACGGAGAATACCTAATTCAACCGCCTCAATCATATCAATTTCTGACTTGCTCGGGAGCTTCCAAAGGACTTCTGTCTTTGAACGGATTTGTGTCTGCATTTCAGCCCGCATTGTGGATCACTTTATTTATTGCCAGCGTTACTTGCTTTCTGACAATGCTTGGATTGACCAAAACTCACAACAAAATTTTCAATAATTCTCAAGTGAAAATGTCCCAAGTTTGGGGACCCTTTTTCCTCCTAATTATTTGGCAAGGGTGTACTATTGATTTTAACAAAAGAAAGTCGACTTACTTGTACCCGGTTTTGTGCACTTGGATGATCGCCGCAACGATTTTCAGTAATGCGTACTGCGGTCAAAATATTGTCGATTTGAACGCCCCGCTGCAGCCCAGACTGCTGAAAATGTTTGCAGATTTGATCGCCGCAAATGTGACAATTCTTCCTGTATTTGAAAACACTCGCAAATCAAGAAGGGATGATCCGTTGAGAGAATGGATAGAGTCCGAGTTAATGAGGGGTGGGGGCCTAACTTTGGGAAACGAAAAAAATATTGATTTTTATACCAAATTTTTGTCCGAACTGGCTCTTCTTAATTTGATGGCACCCCTTCCGGAGAAATTGGGAAGTCTTGCTAAAATGCATTGGTTGCCTGGCAACAAAAAAGAAAGTACTGAAGCCTTCAAAGTAGATTTTTTGGACGTTGTTGCAATGTGCGAGAACTCAGCGTTTATTGGGACGGACACGTTTATAAGAAATATTATGGCTAATTTCTCCTTCAACGTGAGAAAACAAAATCGTCGGAATCTTCGGTATGTTTCTGCCAGTTCCGATTCACTTTTGGCGAAATGGAGAGGTGTCGCGTTTTCAGACTTTCATTGGGCCATGGTTCCTATCGTGTCGAAGGCAAGATTATTGGGAGACTTTGGGTTTGTCCAGCTCTGGAATTCTTGGAAATTTTTTTTGGGAAGTTGGAAGAGAAAGGCGGAGTTAGAAAAAATTTACTTTGAGCCACTCACTCCAGTTTCACTTGAGGATAATATTATTGTGGTGTTCTATATGTATTTACTACTTGTCATCATTGTGACACTCACGTTTATTGCAGAAAATTGGAGAAACATTTACCAAAAAATATTGACAGCATGTTATCACATGTGGGCGACACTTTTCAAAAAGTGTCTGCTTGTAGTTAATATAACGGTATTTGGGGTGCATTCGTAAAAGCCGACTTACACAAATACGCTGTTTATGTGACAAATGTATATCTCGTCGCCACAGAGAAAGTACTTTACATAGATTAACACATGTAAAAACAAAACAATAAGTTTGTTGTTTCTTCGTTTATGTAGTTGCTTAATACATTATTCAAACAATGTTTTGTTTAATTAAGCAATAACTTTGTCAAATTTATTGAGATAGCTTGTATCACACGTGTTTGCATTGACCAAAACTGCGTAAGGGATTTATTCTTATTATTTGTATAAGTGTCGACAATTTAATAAGTTTTAAAACTTTAAAATGGTTGCTTGTGGATAAAAAATGAGTGGGTAGATTTTTTCGATTAACAACGCTAGTAAACCAAAACTACTTATTTAAAAAATATTAGTTAATTCTATAACAGCAAGAAAAAACATTTTTCACTGTTGCTGGGAAATTCCTGAGAAGGAAACAACGTTTAACATTTTCCCCGTTTCATTCTCACTACTGCTTAAAATAACCACAATATTTCTGAAATGTCGCCTTGATTTATTTAATATTTGTTCATTGCAATGTCAATCCACATGTAGTTGTCACCACTCCATCAAATCAAAACTTTTGTACGAAAAATGTACAACTATTATGAAAGTCAAAACCAAAAGCCATATGAAGCTTGCATTGTGTGCATTTTAGTGCAACCCGTAACTATTTTCATTGCAGCAATTTTTTGTGAGAGTGTGTGCAGCTTTATTCAAAACTATAAGTCTGATTCAGACTTATTCAGTCTGAATGGTGGGGAGTGAAGGAACAACCAAGAGGCAAAGGGAATTAACATATCAATAATGAATTTAGCAGATTTATGGTAATTGAATTGTAATTTTAACCACGACATTTTTCTATTTCTTGTTTGCGCTTTGCTTTTTCTAACATAAATCCCTTTTCAAAAAGTTACACCACTTTTTAAACTGTCTCAATGCCGACGTCACCATTTTTACCGTAGCTTGTAACATAACCACACAAATATTTACCATCCGCCTGGCATTCTCTCCCAAAAATGCAACGGCTGCTATAAACAACAAAACGCCACTCATTTTAAAAACTGCTAGGAGTCTCAAGTCTTCCAATTTCATAGATTCCGGCAGATAATTTTGCGGCTCTCCTTTAAACAGCATTTTCGTCTCGACGTCCTTTAAGCTGGTCCAAAAGCTCCGGATTCCACTGTCGTACAAAAGCCGACTTAGCACATTTGCCAGCATTTTTCCAATTACTGAATGGATTTGAATCCACTCCACTAATTCAGCATACGACCCCGGGATGTTGTAGCATCTCGCTCTCCTCCTCTTTCCAAACTCGGACTTATAAACTTCTTCCGCAACGTAGCCAAAAGCGGGAGATAACCGCTCTTCGTTGGAACGGCGAGCAATATAAAAGGCATCTAGTTTTGTGATTATTTCTCTCTGCTGCGAAACCAAAGTGTCTGGACCTCCGGATTCAAACGACCATGTGTACAGCTTTGTCCAGTACTTCTCTGATGTCAGATCTGCCCCGTATGACTCTAATTTTAAATCATTAATCGCGTTTTTCCGGATTTTCTGCATCAATTCGGTTGACATTTTGCTAGAAGCTGGATACTGAAAGAATTTGTAACCTTTGTCAAGAAGCTCCGGCACTGATTTAATGACTTCAGGTACCAGCGGCGCAATCATATTTCCGGTCATTACACACTCGTACATAAATCTTACGAGGAACGTAGAAACCAGAATAAGTATCACCAGTCCTCTTTTCGAGTTTCGGACGTTTTGAAAGAATGTCACTGAGATCATGTCAAAAACGATGTCGCCAAGTTGTCCAGCTCGCGTATGAAGCAAGTAGCAAAACACCAGAAGAAACGAGACAAGAACGCAGATCCACACCGGAGAACCTAATGGACTGAGAAGGATCCGCACCACATTTTGATTTTTGAAAACCAACCTTCCGTCGCAATAATAGATAAATTTCCTTGTGGATTGGTACTGGACAAACTTGGTGCTCTCTAGATTCAAAGTGAAGAGGTCTCTCCAAACGACATCATCGAGGACTATATGAGCTTTGAATGATCCTGGTCGTGTCGCTGAAGCACTCCCGAAAGAGACTGTTGCATTAAATTTTTGACCCAACGTCATCATCATGATGGCTTTGATTTGTCGGCAATCTCGGTCAAACTCGTTAGACAGCTCGTTGCGGTAGTAACCCTTCTCAAAAACATTGTCATTGAGAAATGAGCAGGATTTTCGCCAATCTTCACTTAACATTCCGGGAATGTCTGCGCTGAATTCAAGTCGTTTGACTTTTTTTCTTTTGGGAATGCTGTTGAGAAGATTTGTTTCAAAATCAGGATGGAACAGGTTAGCGCGGCGGAGCAGTTGCTTGTCCAAATGACAATCATTTGATTGGCAAGTCCAGTGGATCTCAGTGATAAAAAATATTTGACGCCTGAATGCTCCATGCTTATTGAAACGCTTCAGAAGAAAAATAAATGTGAGGATTGGCATTGTGAACAAACCATGCTGATGCGAGATCTCTCGAATCTTGGCAATATTAAAAGTGAAAGCAAGAAGTGCCGAGGGGACGTTTCCGGGGAATCGCTTATTGCCGATGCTGTGCCGGAGCCAGACTTCCATCCGAATGTGAAACCCGATCTCGTTTGGTATTGAGTTGATCAATTCTTTGGATAAAGTAAGTTGAACGAAGTCGGTGAGAATGAGTCCACGCGAAGTTGTAGATGTCCATTTTTGAATGAAATGAGTTGCCACAAGTAGCCGGAGTTCTGTGGAATTCACAAAGTTTGGTGTAGAAGGAATAAAGGTTTTTGGGATACTCATGGTGGAGTAAGGATTGTCGTGAATGCGCCAAGTCAGCTTGGCTTCGGCGATGTTACCCTGGGAGGACAGAAGTTGATTAAAGAATTGATTGATGGGCCGGGATTCGGGATTGCGGACAACATAAATTGTGAAGAAACGCTGGAAACTTAGGTTGAGGTCACGGAAAGAAAATGGCTCAAAGGCTGATGTAGCAACAAAAATTGCTGCAAAAATTACAAAAATTGGACAATATTTGGTTTTAGTCATTGTGGCAAAAATTTCCATGGTAATCAATTTTTCAGTGAATGTGTTATGGTAGAGTTACAAGACGAGCAACAATGTCAATAGGTGAAGGCGAAAATACCTTTTACGAGTTATTTGGCTTTTGTTTTTTCCCTTTGAGACTTTGTAATTATTTGAACGCTATGAGACACATAATTACACTTGTGGTAAAAATTTGGTAAAGAAATTAGGTTAAAGATATTAATTATAATTTGATTAACTCCCAGTCTGCCAAAATGCCATGGCACATCGCCGGAGTATCATAGGCTACATCAATGGCAAATCGACAAGTTTGGCCACGCAGCCAACACTACGCCAGTTATTGAAGCGAATATTCGATTGGGCCATCCAATTGCCTTACATGTTTACCAGTAAATTCCAAGTGATGCCGGAAATTTGCTTAACATGTCCCGGTCATTTTGTCATGGATAATAAACAATTTCCGGTGATTTATAATTATAAAATCTGCCGAAAAACTTCAAACGTCAGTCATTCAATGCATAATAAAAAATTCACGCTACAAACAGATTTAAATTAAAAAATATATATTATTTAAAATAACACTAATTACAATTATTAGAAACTTTATAAACAAAAAAACAAGTTAAAT
This sequence comes from Alloscopus bannaensis, assembly GCA_027743745.1. Lineage (NCBI taxonomy): Eukaryota > Metazoa > Arthropoda > Collembola > Entomobryomorpha > Entomobryidae > Alloscopus > Alloscopus bannaensis. The sequence continues at coordinate 2,767 of JAHZMW010002024.1, read as the reverse complement.
TTTTGAAAAGGAAGCAAAATACAGTGAAAAGTTGATTTTTAAAAAATAATAAATATTAGTTTGGCTTTGGTTCATAACTATTTACCTAATATTTGAAATGTTCTAGAATAAAGCGGATAAATTTCTACGCTCTGTTCATAACGAATATTAATATTTAAAAATTAAGCAAAAATCTCACCAACAACGACAGACATTACAGCACATGCGGCCAATGTTTACACCTGGTCTTCACAAAATATGTTTGAGAGTTTGTTTCAAACTGAATCACAAAATCCACACAAAGGGCGTGTAGGTCTTGAAAGGAAAATGGGCGGGCAATATGTGGAATGGACGAGATGTGTCACAGTGATGCTTGCCAATTGCCAAAAAGTGCCATTGTTTTGACGACTGTCTGAATGAAATAATAGATGGGCCATCTCTGGCCCTGTGGTGAATTGCGTGCGACTGTGCATCTGGTATGCCGGTGATTTCCCAACAATTAAACGGGGATACAGAGTCAACTTTTTTTGAAACAAGTAGTAATGCATGAATGGGGCTTCAACGGTTAGTTGCAAGAATAATTTGAAAAAAACATTCGGAGAAGGTTGCGAAAAACATTCAATTGGCCATTGATTTTACGACAGTATGGCAGACTGGGTCATTATCATAATCGTTTTCAAAACACAATTAACAAAAATTGATTTTGTAATCGTTCTAAAGTACTTCCGCTTGTCAACGTAATACCTATTACGAAATTGTTTTTTTTAGTATTTACACATTTGCACAACTCAATTTCGTTGTACCTTAAATTTCAGTGCAAAAAATACCGCCTGAGTCCTTAGATATTTAACATATACGTAGTTATTTTCACGAGAAGTTAGCAGCATTTATTTTGTAATAACTTTCACATAGTGAGACAAATCAAACCGGAATTTTCCACATAACTACCCATAACTCTCACGCACGTTTTGTATTGTTGCACTAGGGTCTGCATTTTTTTTGGGAAAACGCCGTGGTCCTATATTGAAATCATGCATTTTCAGTATTTTTCATTGGTGGACCGAGTTAGGCGTCCTCCCACGCACACAGCGAATGGATGGTTGCCACATAGAGCCACATAGGGTAGGGTGATCCAGTTCACCAAATTCCATCTCCCTGAGCTTTTGCCTAAGAGCCTTTGATAGTTGGTAGGATGGTTTAGCATAAAAACTGCCAACTTGTCAAACTCCGTCTTTGTCAAGCAGGCGTATTTTGGATTTTCCAAAGTAATGAAATAATCTAGCGGACATATGTCACCCATGTGAAGAATATTCGTAGGGGTAAAACGAAGCGTGTTTGAGAAAATACGCGTCATGTCCATGTCGGTTGGAGTTTTGTGGATTGTTTTTAAAGGTGACCGTGTACCATGTCCTTGCCATTGTGAAACCATTTTTTTGTTTTTAATTTATTATTGTGACGTTATATGTCATGTCACACCGATACATCGGCAAAAAACAAATCGCTGTCTATGTAGTAAATTTTTAAATTAAAGCGCACTTTTACGCCATTTATTTTTTACATATAAAATTTCTTGTTGAATTTTGTGGCTTTTGTGAACATGACACTAGGTCTCACATTAGACCAAGTACTATAGATTATTGTGAAGCCCATTAGCTAAGCTTTCCAATAATATGTTAATCACTGGAAAACATCAAGTGTCGGAGTACTTATTACTATGCAAAACTGCTAACTTCCCGTGAAAATAACTACGTATATTTAAAATTTGTACTTGGTAAATAGAACGCACGCGTAGATTTCGACATAATAACAAATGGAAAGTTAGAAATGTTTAACTTACACTACAGTTAATATATGACAGTGGTTGTGACTTAAGTTATATTAATGAGGTTTCTGTCAACATTATAATGTTCTTTTTAAATGTGTTTTAAACCCCGTCAGCATATAAACGTCGAAGTGACACTGACTGTATTATTTTGTCAATATTAAATACTGATTTCAATTTTTTGAAAAACCCCTAAAAGTGAAGTGTACCAAAATATAATAATTTAGCTATGCGGGCTAAACGCAAAGAGGCATGGGTTCGATTCTTTGCCGGGGAAAACGTTTTAGAGTATAAAGAGCTTTCACTTAAATTCACATTCAATAACAACAAAGATTATTCCTCACAGCAAAAACTAAGATTAAAAGCGTTTCAATAAAACTGCATTTTCTGCAAAAAAAATATAATAGTGGCAAAAATTAAAATATAATGTTGATTCCATGAGGTCATAGGTGAAGTCAATTGACGTTGAATTTATAATTTAAACAATTTTTAGCTCAACCCAAATCCAATATTTGAAACTCACTTTACACGAAAACACAGTACCTTGTGAGTACACGGTGTGATATTTGTCAGCAATAATTTGGTAAATGCTCAAAGCCTGATTTGCGTCATTTTGATTTGCAAAATTTCATTCAATTAACACAAACACGTATCTTGAAATGTCAAAAATGGGATCTGCTGAAGAACTACTGTGGCTTATAGATATACTTTTTAGTAAAAAAATACGATTGCAACAAAGGTGATTATCGACTAAAACACAGAGTTGGGCCAAAGTCGCGTTCCAAATGAAACAGGTATCATTCGAAAAAATATGAAAAGAGTATCATTTTGGTGTATGACTTCAAGAAAATTTTCACTTGCCAAGAGTGGATTTACTGACTTGAATATACACATGAACAATAATTTTATGCTGTTTCCGCAGGTATTTTTTCGGCAATGTCATTTGTTTTACAATTTATATCTTGT
>JAHZMW010002023.1:0-10805 GCA_027743745.1 Alloscopus bannaensis | reverse complement strand
CACGCTTTTGTGGACGTGAAATTCTTATTTCTTGTTATGAAACAGCAAGGTTTCAAGCGGCGATACTAGATAAGTGCTAAAGCCTATAAAGCGTCATGTTTTAGAGGAAGAGAAAGTATATGAATATGTGTCAATAATATCCATTTGTCAACCAGAAAGTAAGTACAGAATATTATATATTAATATTATATCTAGCTTGTGAGAAAAAACGGTGTTTTTAAATGTCAGTGTGAACAAAATACAAAATGTGTACGAAACTTCTCCTCTCTCACAATGACCATGAAAATTCTGAGAAATCCATGTGAGCAGGAAGGAAAAAAATCTTTAAAATATGTAACTCATAAAAAAGCCCGGTATATACAGAATAAAATTCATCATATTTTTAATTGCAAATGATACAACTTTTAATTTCGTATAGCTTCTTAGAGCAGTTTTTAAATGTTTGATGTAAAGCAAATTTTTATGTCAATTTTACAAGATTACTGTATTGTACTGTAAGATTTCCGTTTTCTTCTCCAGTGCCAAACGTATTTTTCTTCAACTTTGTACTATACTTAAGAAACCGTAGGTTGGATGTCCAGAATTTTTGGTTAGAGATTTAGAGTGTGTACATCGTCCAAGGATCAAAGTTTCTTCACTAATAGAGCCAGTAGTCCAGTTTTATGTCTAAAAACCTTTTTTTCGTGATTGTAGTCAGCTACACCTTCACTTTTTGTGTAAAAATCATTGTGTTCATTTATGAGCATTAATCTTTTATGTAAAAAAATGTCCTATGAAAAAACCCTCATTTTTCAGCGATTTAAAAATGTTGGTGTAACGATGATGTATATGAATCGAATTTGAAACAGTAACGTGTGTACCTCTCTCTCACTTCTGAATCGCCTGGATCAATGACTGATTGTTGCACTGTACCTCTCTTGAAGAAAACTTGTAATTAAGGATAAAGTATATTGTCGGTGAAACGGTTTTTGAGAGAGTTTACGTTTACAGAGCAACTCATTTTTAAGTTCGCTAACCACTGGTACTGATTTGCAGAGCGCATTCCGTTGGTTACTAGTTTTTAATTTTGTGGTGACAGCTTAATAATAAAGCTGCACTTGTGAAGGGTGAATGCAAACGAAAACTTGGACAAAACTTTACATTCCGTTGTAATACTAGCTGCAATGTGTTTGCAATACTCACAACGCAAAAAAAAACGTACGAATATAGAATTTTTTTCCAATTAATCTTTTCAAATGTAATTTGGTAGCTGTTAATGGACAATCAGTCATTCATGTCCCTTGCTTTCTCCATACATCGCTGGTGAAAGTACAGAGATGTGGGGAGCGTGTGTGGTAGTATTACGACCCTCACATACAACAATGTTTATTTTGTAGAGCTTACTACTTTGTATAAGAAACCATGTTATATAGTCTAAGAAAGTGTAAAAAGAAACGCTAAAACGAGTGTATAGCAAAGTACTTACAATTTTAACTGTGCACGCTATTAAAGCGAATACCTAAGATTATAGCTTGTGTATGTCTCTATGTACCGTAAGATAACGTTATAAATTATAATGAAATTAAAAACTCTTGTTTCTCAAGTACCGCCATCCTAAAAAAGCAAACGCGGAGAAATTATCACTTACTTATGACTTCTGAAAAATCATCAACACACAAACATTTCACATTTTATGTCCTTAGGCAGTATAGTCATTTTTCTTTATTATTATCCAGTTAAGTCTCTGTTCCCAAATAAACAGTCAACATTTTACAGAGAGTGAGAGAGAGTAACGGTGAGACACCAAACTTTCCAAAACCATAATATCCTTTTAAGGGATTATCATCAGAGAGTCATTTAGGGCAAGAGTACTCAGGATTCTTCTAAATAATCAGTAAAATCCATATTTTCCGTGTGTAAGAAGGTTGAGATAGACAAATTGATTCTTTGTAGAGATACATACATTTTATAATGTGTGTGACTTAAATACATTTTTAGTTGTACTTACATCCATATACGTCGGTAACTTTGTTATATATTCATTTACAAGGATTAAACATTTCATGTATACGTCCCATATCATTCATAGAAATATAACGAATACAAGTAATAATATATACGCCGGACTTATATAACGCTGTTTTCCCTCAGCCCAACATCATGTGAGGTATAAGTACACCAATTAGATACAATTATATTAACGACTTATTAGACTTAACCGAAAACCGTGTGTGTTCGCTCATCTCCAAAATATTACAGTCTTTTCCCCACTCTGTGTAATGTGAAAGCTTGGAGCAGAAAATTAAGGATCCACTCCAAAGAGCAAAATTTCTTTTTTACGTGGATATGAAATCCAAAAATAACGTTTCAACTTTCACCACAGGTTCTCTTTCTAAACGAATCCTATATATTATTTCACTTTCTTTCTCTCAAGGGCACATTAGTCTACGGATTAGTTACGCCTGTCAAAACAAAAACATTTGTGAGGACGATGAGCATTGTTGTTGCTCATCACCAGATCAAAATAGCGGAAGTAAAACGCGTGCACAAACAACCGCAAATTCTCTAAATTACTTATACATAGGGAATGCGTGTCTTCAGTGGAATCCATCAGCACCACAGATTTTTGGCCTACACGTTGCAAACACACAACGAACGTCAACCTTCGTTTCACAAACCACTCTTTCAATTCCCACCGCAATACTAAAGTACACACAAGTAAAGCTACACTTTCGCGTGGAATCGAGAGGAAAGTAAACAAACAAAAGTAAAGCTGTCTAATTTGATTTCGTTTCACGTTTCAAGGAACACAAAGCGCGTTCAATTGAGGAATGTTTGAGGTTGTATTAAACTCTTTCTCGTGATGCTTTCATTTCTCTAGCTGCGTCTACAATACGTTGTTTTTTTACACAGACAAAAATCATATTCACAAATTCTATTTCCGCTAAAAATCTAACAATAAAATATCATCCTGTACAGTAGAGTCGTCTTTATCAAAAGAGTAGTTACCTACATTGTATTGTTATGCTATTTTACGTAAATTAATCGCCGTCGCGCGTTCTCACGTTTCCGCAAATAGTCATCCATGTTTAGCTGTAGTCCATCCAGAAAATATAACCAATTTTAAATACCTTTCCCAGACAAATAGGTAGAATGCATTAGAGCTAATCATTTTCTCCAGAGCGTGTATCGTATTCTCAATACACTACACGAAAAAGTAGAGAGAATACATATTTCATGTTGCTGTATAGTTAACATATCATTTCTTTTATCAAAGGAACGTTCTCCGATACAAAATAATTTCCACTTTTTTTTCCAAAACGAGACAATCGGGAAAGAGTATATAGTACAACTGTACTTAAAGAGTATCTTACAAATTAGACGGTTGTTTGTTATTAGTCATAGCTTACAATAGTATCTTTCTACACAATTTACTGACTCCGATTTCTGTTCCTAGAATGCTTTCTACCGTTTCTACTCACGTGTTTCTTCAGTGCACAATTGGGACTTTGTCGTACTCTACAAGGGAAAATGCTAATGCACTTGTCAACAACTACACCCAGAGAGGTTTTACACTTTGTTCATTTTACCGAGTACCACTCCATCGTGTAAGTCCATCCTCCCAGTCCACCATCCCATTCACGTCTTCAGGTTTACCCGGTACAGAATCACTATTCGTAGCCTTACGCTGGTAGCTATCATTATTACTATCAAGTGATGCACGACGGAAGTTTGTCGTCGGTCGTCGATGATCTCTAAGATCCTACGAATTTCATAAAAATCTCACATTTTCCTTTTTTCTACAAAGATTCTGTTCACATGTACAAAAAACACAAATGGACAAGATGAGTGAGGGTCTAAGTATCAGTCACTGTACACAAAACTAAAAAAACTGTTTACTTTGCAATATGTGATGTGGACTTGTGGATACAGAGAGAATGATAAGTGCACCACAATGTCAAACTACTGATTTTCTGGGTTTTTTTACGCAGAGCACTGGCAAAACACGAGGCACACAATACAGCAGCAATAATACGAGAGCCACGACTACATAGTAAAACCACTAAAATACACACAGCAGCAGTTGTGTGGAGTGAAAGTGTCGAAAGCGATAAGAGAAAGTGTGTGTGTGACTGACTACACACGACAAATACACAAAGGAAAACACAGATTACAGAGAGAGGGGATCTGTGGAGAAAGGGAATTAATTGTTCATTCAACTACTTCAAGAACTACTACTGCTTACGTCACCACCGTTGTCATAAGCCGTTGCATAAGCGTCCGACTCTTTTTGTGGATAGCTATCTCCATTAGTTCTACTTAATTGTGTTGGACGATTACCGTACTCCATGCCGCCGATACCTCCATTGGACAATTTTCTTGTGCGCGGCTCTGTTGAGTATTTGATATCTGAAGGGTCCTCAGCGTACCTCATTCTCGCCCCTTTCGCACTACTCCACTGAGCCCCCTTCAAGTTTTCCGGCATTGTTTGATATTCTGTATAAAACCACAAAAGAGCCCACATCATTTGAATAATTGTAGAGACAGCACAAAAGAAAATGCTTTTCCACGTGTTTTTCAATAAAAGCAAGAGTTGATGCGGTGACGTATGGTAAGATTGTATAATGCTCTCATACCGAGAGGCTTCATTATGTGACCTTCAACATTGTCTTCATCAGACCCAGAATTCAACTCCTTTACCAAGCTGGACATCGCATTCGTGACAGAGTCGGCCGCAAGAAGAAGATCATTTCGCAAGCGTGTGTTGTTTGGATCGGTGATAGACGCAAAAGAAGCAGGCCCGTAGTCCTCAGAGTTACTGAAGGCCGAACGGAGCTCTCCAGTTAGCGTTGTGAAAGTGTCCGAATGATGCGGAGTCGCTGGAGCGGAACGATAATGTCCTCCACCGTGATGTGACATTGGATGATTGTAAATAGGCATTGGAGGAGATTTGCCTGACCTTGGTGAGGATTCTGGAGTTGATTTAGGTGTATATTGTTGGAGCTATGCATGAGCAGAGAAAAAAAAAGAAATTATATTTTCGTTATTACGTTCTTAGAAAACTGGATGGTGTGTGTGTGTGTTCGGAGCTGACATAAAATGTAGCCAAACATGTCGAAAATCACACAACACATACACTCCAGAATACATAATGAAAATTCCGTACCTTCAAGACCTTCATCAAGCCTTCAAGCTGTCCCATTAAGTGTCGTCGTGAATCTTGAAGTTCGTATAATTTCTCCTCCAAATCCGTCCGGTGGCTTCGTAAAACATGGAGCTCCTGCATAAGAATGGGGTCTACGTGATCTCCATTCAACGCATCCATTTCTTGTTGAGCTCTGGCAGAAAAAATATACAATCCAGAAACACAAGATTTATACCATGACAGGCAACCTTTTCCCCTTTCCTCTCGACTAAAGCATCCGCAAGGAGAAAAAGAATAAGATCGCTTGTTCTCTTACAACTTACTTGAGACGTGCAATCTCTCTCATAATTTCCCTGTTTTTAGCTTCTAACTGAGCAATTATGTCCCGTTGCGTCTGGGTAGTCTCGTAGAAGTTCATGCTTGTCTGCGACATCGTCCGACTATGCTGTAAATTAAGAGAGAAAACACACGTTGTCACTTGTCACACATTACAACAAAATACGATCATCTAATGGCTACCGCACAAAGAAACAAAGTTTGACCAAACGTTAGTGCTCTATGAAGAAAAATACACGTATAATATGTATTATCCAGTAAAAACCGTTGATATACAAACCTGCATTGTGTGAAACATCGGGGCAGGCTTGAAACAAATAGCAAACAAAAGCTTGTCTTCATACGTCTCACACATTTCTCTCATTATTCATACGCAATCAAATGCAAGCAATCTGTAGTCATTCGTTCTTTCTCTCGCTCTGCTTCTCTCACTTTCATCTTTTTTTACACGACTACGAGTTCTCTGCATCTACGCTCTAAATCTAATATCTACACAAATCTAAATTGTATTGGAATTTGTTTTCTCTCGTACTCAGCATTAATATATTTGTGGCACTTACAGGGTACTTGCTTTCAGAAGCAAGTCGCGCTGTATATCTGGCAATCAGCCTATGCTCCTCGTCACTTTCACTCACACTCTCAGGATAACTCTGAATTCTGCTAGGACTAAATAGAAAAAGTTGACACACAAAAAAAGGAAAACTTTTTGTAGTAATACACACACACATACACAACAAACAACATCACCACCACTGTACTTTTTAGCCCTGTGTCCCAAAGCCTCATATCCAAGAAAATCGGAGAGTACCTAAAAATAAAGTTTTATTTCGCGAGTGGCACGCAGGAGAGAAAGGGCAGACGAGAAAACGACGAGGCAAGCGTGTTATTTATGAGGTTTGTACATGAAAGTTTTTTCGAGGTTGGGGAGAAGGAGAGTGAAAAAAATGAATAAAGAGGTTAACTTGTGCCCTCCAGCAATGTAGTCCATGCGTGTAGACGTGTGTATTTACATACATGGAAATGTGATGGAGAAAGTGTAATTCTATGCATTTTATATGTGCATGTTACACATGTGGAGTACATTGGTGGCCGTGAGGCTCAGACTTTTCGGAGAGGTAAGCAGAAAGAGTGAGACGGCGAGAGAGCAAAGAAAACTTACTCTTGTCCCAGCTCCAGAGCAAACATTTTCCTGTCAGTATAAGCGTCCAAAGGTTCACATGAAGGAAAGCCGTTATGAGTTGGCACAGGTGAAGGGGGTCTAATATTTCAGAAATCCCAATGACACACCTTTTTGTTAGTACATAAATAGTTTCCCCATGTACATAGCTGCATACACATGTGTGTTTAATACTGCAGTGCAGAAACATTTTACACATGTCAAGCAAATTCTTATTTTGAGGATCATGCAAAAAAAAAAACAGTTGGAAAAAGAAACAAACCTGAGACCCACACCATCGAAATCAGATGGCAGTTTTGGAAATCAACGAGAAAAAGAAATGGAACGTAGAAAGGATTACAGAGAACCGAAAAACTGCAGTGCAAACTAAAATTGAGAAAGCCAAAAAAAGAGCAAGCACCGTGTCATACGCTTATTAATGGTATGAAAAAAGAGAAAAACAATTTTCCCATGTCTCTGGTCTAAAAAGCTAAAATGTTTAAATAAATCAATGTCATGCCGAGATTAGAGTAATAATATTGTAGCATTGTAATAAACTGCGTAAAAAATGCGAGCTATTTTTTGGGCTAAAGGTTGGGCATTTATGTACTTACACAATATGCGACAAATTCAGGCACCTCTCCGGTTCATCTGGGAATCTAGGCATTTTCTTTGACTTTTCAGGAACACATCGGAGGGATTTCCTGAAAGAATGTCGGATTCCTTTCCCAGATGGCTTCTAGCGGACATTTCAAACAGGCTATTATTATTTTAATTTTTGCGCAAACATGATGTGTGCTTCGTGCTCGCTACAATTCATCTAGCGTTGTCAACTCTGAATAAAATAATAATTGAAAGGGTGCTACAAATATATAGTGCTCACGTTAGTTGAATATTCTTTCACTTCGTGCTCCGTCCGATGATTATCAATAATTTTACCCTGCCAGAAACAGTTCTGACACATGTTAAAGTTGGAGCATTTCTGACACTTGTAACGAAATCCTTGAATGTTGCCAATTTTGCAAATGCTGCATTGGATTCCATGATTAACTGCGGGAGGTAGGATTACACTAGGTGTGAGAAACAGCAAATCGTCGACACAGGTAATTTCACTCTCGTCAAACATCCAAGGAGACTCACCATCCTCAACATTAGCCATAGCGTGCATGAGAGGTAACCACATTAAACATGGCGGCCCAGGGTCGCTCAGCAGAGCGTCGAGAAATCCGTTGATCGAAACTTTACTGGTCTGCAAATACAACAAGTCGAGAAAACAATTCACTCACTCTCCACGAAATTACATTCTCAATTCTTTCAGCTGCAAGAATAATTGATCTTACCCCATCAAATATTGTCGTCGCCAGTCCTTCTGTGTATCCGAAAGTCGGTGTTTCTAAAACCATCGCAGTCAACGCTAGGACTTCTTGGAGGTACTCTGCAAACCTTGGTAGGACGAGCGATCCATTTGTGTCGGATATTTGAGAAAAAATATCTACAAAGCAAAATTCAAGTGGTTGGTACATAATCCCCAGATTTACAACGTCTTTAATTATAAAATGACTTGAAAGAGGAACTCTTACATCTGAGCTTGTCAATAAGTTTTCCACTACAAAGGGTAATTAAACCTACTTTCACAGAAAATACGCGTACGCGACCGCTGCCCTCACTGAAAACCAACAAAACACAACACATTAATTACAAAGCTGTCAAATGACTTCGCTCCGACTGCAGTCAAAGTATCAAATCACATTTTCTGTCCTTACTTGTCAAACGCAATGAGCAACCATGAGAGGAGATATCGGGCACAGTTAAATACGTCAACTTGTTGACTTAGCGGAAGACGTTTGTTCAAAATTACATATAGAGAAGTCACGACAGACTCCAACTTTGGCACAGTAATAATCGAGTAGGGGTCGAGAGCGTTGAGTCCATTCTCGCGAACTCCCTCAATCACATTCCAAAGGTCAATCAGGATAACTAAAGAAGAAAGAAAGGAAAGAGAGAAACAGCAAAACTCATTAATATTTCCTCCAACTTTATTAGTATCAAACAAAAATGTAATCCCACAACAATCCTCCAGACATTCCTAATTTAAGTGTGGGAGGATGCATGCCTTTCTCGCCGAAAAAAGACACCCGGAAAAATGACGGGCTGCGTGGGCACACATGTCATCAGCAATGCGTCAAAAATCCTTCTCCCACAATGAGAAGAGACAAGTATACTCTTTTTTTGCTAAAGGAGAGACTAAGAAGGACCTTGATGTGATTGACACAAGAACTGACGGAGAAGTGTTGGGGGCTCAACCAACATTAAAAAATGGACAAGATAACACACATGAGCGACTTTGTTGTTGCTTTACACTAAACAAGCAAGGCGGACGTCAAAAATCAATACCACATCCTAAAAGCTACCTAAAAACCGACCTCTCCAGCCTTTTCCCTGTTTCCTCATGTAAGCCACTTTCCCGACACAAAAAAAGAAGCAATCGATCAGGGACAGCAATAATATCCCCACAGAACAAGCCAATATTACTGTCATCATCAGCACGAAATTTTCGCCTAAACTCGAGAAGACAACCTTCGGAAAGTGAAATTTCATACCTCCACCAAAGTACGACGTTTTAGCCGGAGAAAACACTTTTCATTAGATGAAATGTTAAGAAAAATCGCTGAGAATTGGCAGTCATGCACCCACAACAATGGGTTACAATGTTGCTGATGGTTGACGTGCTCCATACATCATGCCAGTGTTATACAGCTACAAAAATGAGCTAATCGATACCCATTTATCTTGCAGAATATGCTTTTCTCAAGTGCCAAAAGGAGCTTTTCTTATATTTTATGTTTTGAAGACTCCACTTCCAACCCTGGCGTCCCTGACCTTGAAAATGGCGATTCGATTATGGGAATAATGCAATCAGTCAAAGGAACTACTTGGAGGAAAAGAGGTCAAACTCGAACATTTTTTGAAGAATGTAAGTTTTGAGAGTACAAAAGATTTTCTTCAGTGATTGTTTGGAATTTTCAGGTACTTTAAAAGAAACTTGGTAAAGAATGACGGAAAGGAACTCACAGTTTGACTTCTTCTGGATGTACCGGAGCTTAGCGGCAGTACGATAAGATGCGAATCGAATAGCGTCAAATCCCAACTCCCGGAGTTCCTGGACGAGCAGTGACAAGTCTTCTGAGTCAACGGAGCTACTCGTCGGAAGATTCATTGTTCCAGCATCAGCACCCTGACACCTTTTGGACCAAGTCTGCTAAAACAATAAACACACTCGCATTATCACTCGCATTTCACAAAATACAAAGTTAAAAACTACTTAAATTCCTCCAGAGGAGACAAACTTGTCGACAAGTTACTTTCGCCAGTTAAAAATTCAACTTACACAGAACTATCTCAATGAATCACTGTCTCTGTCAGCAGGCCGCGACGATAATCAATTCGGCAGTTAGGTAATATAGGGCTTATAGTCGATGAATATAATTAACCGTGCACAAACAACCTGGAAGTTAAAGATAATCCGTATTTTAATTACATCGACCCACTTGTTTCCTCATCTGAACAAACGACAGTGTCAGCTGATCATCACCAGTCTCGTTATTACGAAAACAGTTCATAAAAACTAGTTTTTAGTGATGCACAATTGCACCACTAAAATATAGACCAATTTTATCCATTCTACATTCTACAATCACCAAAAAATTGGGTGTGCCACAATCACAACTAAAATCAATCATTAAATTAAAACACTGAACTCACTTGGACAAAGATGCAACAAATCCACTAGACTCAAACTCTTGTCATCCTTCCATTACAGTATTTAATAGTAAAATAACTTTCTGTTTACAAATGCAAGACCACACACGTCGAACTTTCTCCCACACAGGGAGAACAGAAACAAAATGTATGTAATCACAAAATTCAGGTAATTGCTCCCACCTACGAAAACACATCAAATTTCACACTAAATTTCTCTCTAATCACATCATTCACATTCCACGAACATATTTTTTCTGTGTGTGGCCCTTGCACATTATTGGGATCGCGATGGAATACTACCATTCACTTCACACAAACTAAAGCATGTATATTCCTAGTTCTTTTTTGACATTCAGCTCCTCACAAAGTGTGTAACATGAGGAACCCACACGAACATGTATCTCCTGTGATTCAACAAAAATGACG
>JAHZMW010002022.1:0-10261 GCA_027743745.1 Alloscopus bannaensis | reverse complement strand
AAGACAAGCACATGATTTCCTCAGCGCTGCAAGGGATTCCGGTAATGATCTCTGATGATTAAAGTTACACAGAGCAACCTTTCCTTGTCCATCATTCGGATAATATATATTTCCGTCCAGTCAGAAAGGGAGAAGTGGGTCACGAAAAAATCCTGAAATCTGTTGGGATTTTTGTTGGAATGATGATGAATTTTGTGCTCCTTCTGCACGTCACATTAATGCAGTTCACTGTTCCAAAGAAAAATGCGATGGAAAATTTTGGGAGTGCAAGGTATTCCAGGAGGAGTTTGATTTGATCATCGTATCACCTCCTCGTCTCTCGAGCATTTACTTTCGGTTGAATCAAATCTCAGCCTTATTATTTGCTCGCGCTCCGTTTCTCTTCAATATTTGCTCACATTGAGAAAAAGGGTCGATGGGGAAAAGGTCGACGACAATTTTTAACGAGCTGTCCGTCCCACTCTTTAATTTCCGTTGTCTTCCGTTTCTTGACAGAACGCGAGCAAAAGAGCATGATGCAAACAGGATATAATATGCTTCCTTAATGAATGAGACAGGAGCGAGCAACGGAGGGGAATTTTTTTTTGGGTAGAATTTCTAGGAACTTGTTAGAACAGCGCAGCGTTCCTCCGTTGCATTTCAGATGAGATCTAAGAAGCGACAACGACGACAATCGGGGCGCATATGGGGCACGAAAATCAAAAGCTGTTTAAAGAAGAAAAGTCTGAGAGTGAGAAAGGGTCCCAGGAGTACTTCTATGAACTAATCAATTATTTAGAGAGAGAGAGACGACTGACTGACGATGAGACGGAGAGAAAGACAAGAGAAAAAAATTGGGAGCATATGGTGCCCATTATTATTGGCCAGGGAGCAGAAAGGAGAAAGCGAAGCATTTTGTGTCCATATTGCGAACAAGGACAGAGATGCAACGAAAGAAAAAAGGCTTTTGATTTTGACGAGTTGTAATGATGACACGACATGAATACTGCAAAGAGCTAGGTCCTGGAGGAAACTTTGGAACTACGGCATTTTTCATTAGGTTACACACAGCAGCCAAGTCTCTCTCGTCTTCCATTGATTTCAAAGACGTTTTCTCCGTTGAGGCGACCCTAATGTGATTAAGACTTGCTTAAAATTGAAGCTTTTTACCCGGAGAGAAAGAGCGAACTCCGAGTAATACTATGGGGTGTATCTCTGAAAGTGAAAGGTGACTTGGAGAAAGTTGCGAGAGTCTCCTCTCTGATGTTTAGCTAGGAACATTTTTAATTGAGACTTCAAAAGCAACCTGAAGACTTTCTTTCGCAACCTTTAGATTCCCTCATCGCACAACATAAATCCCTGAAACATACACATCGATGTGAGATGATTAAATATGATGCGGGAAGAGAGAAATTCATCTTAGGGCTTCACGTGAACAGGAAGTGATCGTGTGCGCCATCAACTTTTTTCTTCTTTGATAAGAAGAAAGCTAATCAAATTAGATTTTTTATCTCTTTCCTCCTCTGCTCATCACATTAACACTAAAAAACAAGGTAGACTATGAAACACACAGGTAAAATAAGGGAGTCTTCTTTGTGAAATGTGACACATGAGAAAAGCAATTAAATTTGGGTGAAGCAGCAGAAGGAGAGAAAGCTGGCGCAAACATTTACAAGACTTTCTCTTTGAAGTGGGTTTTCCCTGGAGTAAGCAAGATGAAAAGCAGCAGATCAGCAGAGATTTGGGTTAATTACTTTTTTCGCAAAGGCTACACCATGCGATCACCATGAAGTCTTACCTGAGTCATCCGAGAAGGACTTGACGTGTCGGGATTGGTCCACACTGGATTCAGTGCGAGGGCTGCTGTCGTAGTAGCTGTCGCGTCTCAAAGTGCTGAGAAAAGAAGAAATTAAAAAAGTCAGCTTTTTCTAAAATCGGCAAACTTCATTCAAGTTGTAGATTTTTGCTTATTTAGACAAAGACCGTATTTTTTTTAGTTGAAGTGCTTACCTAGTGCCAAAGCCCATGCCATACTCGGTGCCATTAGCAGCCGTCATGGGGGCAGTGCTAAAGTCGCTTTCAAAGGCATATCGGGGATGATACTCCGGTCGCTTCATGCACAACACCCGCGGCATGAACTCCAGAAAGACTTTCTTCACCCAAGGCGACATTTTATGGGTGGATGGGGACCTACAAATTACACACAACTCTCATCATTAACTCCTCCGACCCTCAATCCATTAACTAAATCCATGATTTCCTCTCTTGTTTTGCGGTCATCATCTTTTTCCACTTGATCATCATCACTACCACTTCCCTCCATTTCCCTCCGAGCCTTTCGTTGCCTCATCATTTTCATCATTGACGATCTTATGAATCAGTCTGAAAATAAATGTGCCTCTCAGCGACCATTCGTTTCATTTCCACAAAAAAATGTCCACAATGCAGAGTGGAAAGAACAGAGAGATGACGATCATTCCACTTTCACCCTCAAAATGTGGAACTGTAAGCAAAACTTTTTTTTATCTTTTCAGATCTGCAGAGACCACTAAATACTTACTCTACCGAAGAGTGCATTATTGAGGCTACACGGATCATTTCATCACAATAAATCCTCGCGAATATCCTTTTCCCTTTTGTCGTCCCAAGCGAAATAAAACTATGAATCTACGCGAGACCTCATCTATTTATCGCGTGGTTTGAGCTATTAGCGAAAAAAATAATGGGTTTCCTCACACACATATACTAAAACGTAGTCGTCCCGCGAGGGAGGAACGATGACACGAATGAGCAAAGTTTTATTTAATCATTTTCCTCCCAAATACATATTTCACACAATCCTCGCCGAGGCTCGACACATGCACCATAATAAAGCCTTGCAGCGACCTCACAAAATGCTGGGCTACA
The DNA here is from genome assembly GCA_027743745.1 of Alloscopus bannaensis. Lineage (NCBI taxonomy): Eukaryota > Metazoa > Arthropoda > Collembola > Entomobryomorpha > Entomobryidae > Alloscopus > Alloscopus bannaensis. The sequence continues at coordinate 7,375 of JAHZMW010002022.1, read as the reverse complement.
CCAATGTCGCTTTTCTTCTGTTTTTTCAGAGTGCAAACGAGCTGTCAATTGTGGTTGATGATATCATAAAACTCATGCTACATCACCCTGTAAAATCCGTTCTGTTTCTCATTTATCTCTTCATAATGCATCCCCCTTCGATCGCTCCCTTTTCTCTTTTTTAGTCTTCAATATATAATGTCTTTACATCCAGCTTTCTCCCATCATCGGTCTCAGTCTCACACGGGATCATTATCGTCATCATTATTACACACGGTCATGAAATGTTGCTTACACACACATTCACAACGATATTATCATCAGCGATTTTATCTGATTCCTCATATGCTCTTCAGAAATGTAAGATTGAATGAAAGGAGTGCGAAGTACATTTGAAGATAAAAATACGGAGGAGGTATTTTTTCAGTTGGAGGCAATGCAATGTGAGACTGACATGAAACGAATGTGTACGCCGAGACGGGGAGGCCATCAAGGCTAATAGAAGCTCATTAGCGAAAGCTTTACAGGGTAATAAACCACCTGGTAATGTTCGTCTAACAGCTTCACAAGTGCACTCATCCATATTCCTGTCAATACGCTTTCGAGGAGTGATACTTCCCATATTTCCTTCCCCCCGTTTTTTTCTCGTGGAGGAACGGAGGATGAAATGAGGCAATATTTTTGTTTGGAAGGAAATCGAGAGAAAGAATTGAAGTTGAAAAAAGTTTTTTTTCTGCCGTTTTTCCCGAGCTGTATTTAAAACACAAAGAGACAGATTAAAACGTGTGTGACACTTTGAGTAATTTTTGACACTGTCCCATCGAACTTTGTAGGATTCATTATGGAAAAAGACGGAAGCTATGTTTTTTTTTGGTTTCTGTTTTTAGAGAGCAATGAAGAGGGAGTAAATGAGAAGGAAGAAATGGGAGCGCTAACTTTTGTTTTGTGGCAGATGGCATACGTTATGTAGCAGTTCATTAGAGCAAAAAATGGAGTAACTCGTCGAATATCGAATTACTCGTGACGTGTAGTAGCGTATAGGTAAAGGGAGGGAGAGGGGTTTTGAGGCGAAGCGGAAATGTGGGATGATGACGAAGTGGTAACAAGACAGTAATGAATGGACCGCTGTCACTCACTCCGCTCTTCTCTGCAAAAAACCGGGCTACTTATGTCAACGTGAGAAATGACACGTGCTAATTAGGCTGGAAAAGCAGGAGTAACAAAGTACTAAGTTGTGCGGAGAACGAAATTATTCCGCTGTTTTGCTCACGTCAAATGATTTTTCTTTTTTTGTTGTGAAAATACCGAGAATTGTTCCAAAAGGAGTGTGTATACTAAACAATTTTTACTGTTGCAAACATGGGACTGATTTTCATGGGTTTCAGAAAAACCTCAGTCAGGGACGTTTCCTCATTTTGTCAAAATCGTTCAGGCTGTGGTTAGCGCAAACAAACTAATTAAAATTTAGGTTTTTCATTTCGAAAACGCTCCCACTCTCTCATTTTCAATAATTACACAAACACAACACACCTAAAAACTGCTTTTTCTCAAGCAATTTTTTCTCCAATGTCAAGAAAAGGGCAAATTCTCATTAGAAAGCTGTCAAAAAGGCCGTGCAATCTTCTACAAATACAGTTTTCTCTCATTTACTTTAAAGACAACAATAAAGGGAAATGACAGCAAATTGTTAGAAGATTTCTGAGTGTGATTGCGGAGGAAATTGGAGGAGAGAGAAAATAAAATAAAGTTTGTTATTCCAAATGTCAAGCTCTCGTTGGCCGTAGGTGGTTACTTAAGCCTGCTATTTTTCGTAAATGCTTCTTGTCTCCGCCATTTTACGTTCGAATATTTTCTCAGGGCATAGGCAAGGTTGCATAAAGTCTTTTTTCTACGTCTTCTTCATTTTGGAAGTGTTGTTGAAGAGTTTCACCTGGATAAGGCTCGGTACAGCAAGGGTAGTACTCTTCATTGCGTCTCGCAGGAACCTCTAGGATATCCCACTCGACTGACAAGTAAAACTCCTTCAGATCGATCCCGATCGGCACCAAATTACTCCCCACTGTTTGCTCCATATGCTGGAGATCAACCTGTCGACAGGCGAACAACAGCAATCATCAAGAAATACGTCGTCAGCCATTCATGTAAAATACGGCATTTGCACAAAGTCTATTTACAATTTCCATCAATCAATCTTCACTTCAAACACACATTCAATATATTTTCTCTGGGTTTTACAACAAAAATCCCATATAATGCTTTCGTATTTTATATTGTACATGTACGGGCAATACCAATATTTACAACACGCTTTTTCATTGTGTCCTCCTTTCATCCTCTCACAAAAGAGCGAAATCCTCGTTGCGCCAATTTTTTCACACCCTTTTGAATCCTTCCCTTTCTTCAATATGCTTGTCCGACCAGACAATAAAAAGAAGGAATTTTGCAAGATCAATGTTTTCCACAAAAATAATATACATACCTAGATTCTTTATATTATCGTATGATATACTATACTTATATCTTTAAAAATCTTTAGAGATTTACTAAAAAGAATTTCTGTTTAGTGAAGCAAGATACGATAAAATTTGTACGGAATTTCGCCAGGCACACAGCAACATGATGTGCTGATTCAGAAGTTGTAAGATAACATGTTTTAGATAAGGGTGTTGTGGGAATGTTTATTGTGAGAGTATTTTTTAAGAAATTTATTTAGCAATAAATGGTTGTGCCAAATCAGCCACTTACAAACGCGACAACGACACATTATGCGGATCTGTAAAGTAATCAGTTGGATAAATTCAGGTCGATCCTTCTTTTCCTTCGATGGCCCAGACATATCAATTAATTTGTTCAGTAGAATGTACTTTGACATTAGGTTTTGTATGTTTTCTATTGTCAAAACCCAAACTTGTGTTCAAATTTCCCATTTGAAGAAGGTTTGCAGTTATCTCATGTGTGAGAAGATCAGATGTGATATCAGAGCATTTTCGAGTCATACTTGGAATCCATCGTAAGTCCATGACCCAAACTTCATGGCGCAACTCTGCTCATCAAACGGAAACCACTCCACGTTGATCTCGCAACTCGACTTGTAAATTGCTGGCGGCTTCCACACAATCTCTCCATTACTATGAAGTGTAGCCTTCGTCATGAGTGTAACCTCGTAATTGCCGTCAGCACTGGACAAAACAAACAAGACACAATTTTTGGGTTAATCACTCCGTCAACTTTTCCATAAACACAATCAGTTATAAAGGGGACTACAAGTGAAAATTAGAAATGCTTTCAGGGCACACACAAAGTTGTAAACCCTAGCTTTGTGCAAAGTTTTCCCTTAATTCTTTTGTTTATTGTTCGAAAAGAAAGCTGAGGGACTGACTTGTTGTAAAGCACAATGTCCGGGAGCCAGATATGCTCGGAAGGGACGTAGAGTTGTTCCACACCTCCATACTCTTCCGGCAACCACTGCAGCTTGTAGTCCATCCATTTCTGGAGAAAAGTAAGCAAAACAACAGGCGATAATTACTTTCTAATGGAAAACACCATTGTGTACTGGCCAGCAGCACGCGGACCCCCATTGTAATTTATCATAAAATTACTAAAACATCGCGCAGTATATCCATCTATTAACTGATTACACCTAGCATTTTAAAACATTTTTAATACCGACGTCACACCAATACTCCAGAAAACGTACTCTCCACTCCACTTCTTTGTATGAAATATCGAATATCCGTCGTGCTTAACAAAATCGTTATTCCTAACACAAAGATGCGTTTATCAATCTCATCCAATTTTTCTGTTTATTTTACGTCCATTACGTACGTGCTCCATTGTTCATTGCTCGAATGTTGACTCAAATAATCTTTTACATTTATATTCGACGTAATCCCCAACTCATCTCACTCTCTTTCGAGTTTTCAACTTCCATTGTAAAGCGTATCCAGACATAATTTTTAAAAATTGTACTATGAAATTTAACAAAAACAATTCTCGCGACCCATATAGTTTGCTCGGAAATGTTTCCCGCATTCTTTACTAATTCTCATTGTTTTACTGCCTCCTAAAAGTATTAATTATATCCCCACATGACACTCCGCCGTTTCTTGGAGGAACTGCAAAGAATATTGAATATCAGAGGCAAATTTTACTCGCTCTTTTGACATAACATATTATAAGTATAAAACATCATTCCTGTGCTTTCTCTCCGAGAATGTGTCATCTCACCATAAAAGCCTTTTCTAGAAATATGAGAGCAGAAATCTAGAACTTTTATGATTTGAAACTTTTGTTCAACACAAGGCATCCAACTTGTGTGCTTCAACAGTGACGCTTTCTGTCTCACAGCTTTTAATGTTTCATCGCGTCAACTTTCAGGACCAAACTTTCTCCTAACACACGTACTTTTTTATGATGGATTTCCCTTGTATTGTGTGTTCTGAGCACACACGCTTTCCCAAGGACAAAGGAATTGGAGTGGAGAAACTGTGGGAAGGTGAAAAGTTGAAACGCGAGGAAGAGAAAAACGGTCGCATAGAGAAAGTGGGGGAAACTAATGAGATCTCTCTCTGTGATGACGATAGTGCTTCGTTCGACGATGTTAAAAAAGAGTGTGACGACGGGGACAACTTGAAGTGGAAGCACTTCCTGTGGAAGAAAAACACGTTGTTTACACAACAACTTTTCTTTGGTCTTTCGGATTGTTGTGCATATCCTGACAAATGCTCGTGTATAATTTCTTTCATCTTTGGCCTTAGCTTAGAGAGAGCATTTAAGTCCGTTAAGTTATGATTGTTATGTAGCCTCTTCTCCATTTTATCTCCGCCGCCATCTTTCCTACTTTTACCAGAATGTCTGTTTCTAGCTTTTTCAAAATGGAACAAAGTTGATAAGACCTTGCTGCTTTATAGCTTTTGCTGATAAGTTCTTTCGCAAGTTTTATGGGTAGCGAAGCTGCTGGCACAGAGGGAATGTGACAACATTTTGTTTGTGCCATAACACATGGAGTGAAATCAGGTTGGAAACAAGCCTTTCTTATGCTTTCCTTTCACTTTTTCTCAGTCTTTTTTCGTTTCGAGAGAGAACACGTTTGCCACGTTTTGCACAAAGAGAGAGGCTTGACTTTCCGTGAGAGAAAGATTAGATTTTAAAAAACAGAAATTCCCTCACTCTTTCTCACACCCTTCATGGTTTTGGTATGCTCTCAGTATAAACCAGATTTATCTCTGTCACTCTTCCACAACATTAATCTTACAACCGAAAAGAGAAAGCGAGGGAGAAAGCCAGTACATCAAAGTATTACCTGCTAAAACCCTGCTTCTCGAGTTTATGCAACAAAAAATATATACCGTATCCTTTTAGGCGAACAACCGACAACGCGCTTGCTCGTGTCAATCCAATTTTTCATAAACATATTAAATTATTAAGAGAGTGTCCTTGTACTGAACACCTGAGCCTCTTCAAAAAGAAAAAAATGTACTCCACACTGCAAGCCCACATATTGTGAGTTGGTATTGCCTTTACATGCAAAAAAATGATGACCGTTTCAAAGTCTTCACGAGTAGATCAAGCCTTCTTCGGCCTTGGGTTTGGATTTTGGATTTGGCATGAGGCTTATAAACCGCATGGCATGTTAGGCTAGTATAGTGTTTGTTTCATGTGACAGCACAAGTGAACAGGCAATAACAAGTGTCCACTCCATTCGTCAGACCCTTTATCAAACTGAATCTGTGCATTTTCAATGGATTTTCGACAGGGTAAAATATGACAATTTCTGTACATTCTATAAAAACGTGTCTGCTTTCTTATACTTTTCTCCATTTCCTGTGTCCGATCCTCTCAAGCATTGTATGTGAGCATCTATATTCTTCAATAAAAATAGAATGAAATAGATTTTGAATATTAAACACAAAGTACTAAACTTTCTCTTGTCCACTTGCAAAAAAAATGTTCCATTTCCAAACCAAATCCGCTTAAGCATTTCTCTTCCTTTTTGGCAGAGATGGAGAAGCCACTTTTTTTCTATTAAAAATTGAAAGCTTTCCCGAAGCTTACTCGCAATCAGAAGAATAAGGCACATTTTAGTAGCTTCCTCTGTTCTTACATATGTGAAGTCGTTCTTAAAGATTTAATTGATTTAACAATATTTTTTCCTTTCTCTTGTTAAAGCCTGTTTCTCTTTCTTCTGGTAAAAGGAGCTCACGAAAGAGAATTACATCTTGGAGCAAATCTCCATTTTCTAAAGCCTCCTCCTAACACATCTTTAGCTCTGAATAGATGGAAGTCTTTTTCCGAAGGAATAGAGAGAGCGAATATCGGATCATTAAATATGCATGCATGTTTTCCCCTTCTCTCTTTGCGTTACACACGTAAGTTTTAGAAATGTTGCTGGCTTGGGAAACATCATTTTGCGTCTTGTCTGGAGTTCAAGGAGAGAGTCAACGAAGTGAGTGGTCTCTCTCTCTCTGGCATTAATGTATGCGGGAGCGATGCCAATTGCTACGTGGAAAACGTCTTCACAAGCTACAGCCCACTTCAGGAGTAGTATTTGTTCTAAAAGAAACTCCAATGGATTGCTTTAACACAAAAATATCATTCCAAAATTTATTTGACCGTTTTGCTTCAATACTCACCTGCTCTACCCATACATTCGTGGTCATTATTTGATTCTTGAGATTCTGAAAGGACAAAAAAGACAGAAATTATCATTGATATACAATTCCATTTGCCAGGAAAGATTTCAATTTTATAAATGTGATGTATAAGTGTGATTTATGGTATGCGTGTGCATCCAGCCACAAATTTGACTCTGTGCCGAGACAAACCAGGGTACACTGTGTAAAGAATTTGATAATAATCCAATGAGCCAAGAACCAACGAACCGAGTCACTTTAAATTTGCAATTTAAGCGAAAGAAGGGAAAAAATAACTTTCTCCCTCTCTATTCTCTGGCACACTTGATATTCTCAGTGCCCGTCGACCGACCCGCAAAATGTGTAAGAAAAATAAAACTCACTCAGCATACATACAACCCCGTTGAGATTTCCCAGCAGCTCTCTCTCTCTCCCCTCTTTGCTCAACATTATCTTATCATGATGATGATCACTGAGAACGAAGCGAGGTCACTTATCTTCATCTTGTTTCAACAAAACATGCACTCCTTCTCAAACACGATGATGATAAATTTCAAACAAGAGTCACTTGAGACGATGAAGCCATTTCAAAGAGATGGACTACCAAAACGTTATTTGAGCGCGTAAAAGAAGCCTCTCATTCAAAGTAAGAGCCTTTCTCATTCATTGCGGATCACATCAATTTGAAACCTGAGTTGATAAGCATAAGAAAAGATAAGTGGGTCCTTTCAAGCTGCATTCACTCTTTGCATTTCAGTTGTGCG
>JAHZMW010002021.1:0-22861 GCA_027743745.1 Alloscopus bannaensis | reverse complement strand
AATTAAACATTAAAATTCCAAACTGCGCCATTCGGAACTATGAGGTGTAGTATAGTTTAATCCACCTCAAACTGCACCGAATAGTGTATTTGGTTTGAAAAATCTCGCGAGACTATGTCCGAAGGTACCTTGTAAGATATCACCATTGTCATGCTGTTTTAAGGATTAGCGAGCTACTTCAGTCTTACTACTCTTACTCCTGTCATGCAAATACTGAGATGTTTTAAGAACATAATATGCTTTTCGTTAAACAAAAATTCGTGGGTATGAAAATAATTTGAATATTTTCCGGATTTCCGACTGTGATATCTACTGGTTTGTCTAATTTGAATGAGTTTTATTCTCAAAAAACGCAGAAAATACTCGGTTTTTTATAGTTTTGATCTGCAGTGTATGCTGTCTGGTTTTGCTCATGCGTTCTATTTTAGTATCCCAACTGTCGTTTCATACACTTACAATTTACAAGGTTTGCTTATTTATGGCAGAAGGAGAAATGTACGCACATGGTATACACTAAAAAGCTAACAACAAACCACTGTTTCAAAGAACTGGGCTCATTCAAATTAAATGCAATTCAATAACTCTACAAATTGATGAGTTGACTTTGGATCGGTATCAATGACGGCCAAACTTTGTGACGCTTTTCCCCATTTACATTCTTTAAATTTTAAACAAGATTTCAACCGTCTAGCTAGCATTTCTTTGGTCATGTCATTTTTTGCATATATTCACACACAAAATTGAAATGAAAAGATCATGGATCGATTTAGCCAGATCCTTGCACCTGGCCTTCACAACAATGCCAATGATGCATACTCTCCACTGATTTTTCCCCATTCCTTCCGATTTTGCTGCTTTCAGGAGACGCGTCATTGCATGAGCAGCAGAAAAAATGCTAACAACTCTGAGTGAGGACCTAAAAGATAAAGTCCATCGTCCTTCCCAATTGTCAACAAACGCTACAGATTTCCTACTATAATAGTACGTGCCAAGCCGACTTAAGGAGTGCTTTAAGTGTCAGTTTTTTTTGCAAAAAAATAAAGACAACCTCGCCAACACTGATGGTTTTGTAAAACAAGATGTGTTGACAATATGCTTTCCTCCTTTTCACTTTGTGAATGAGAAACGCTCATTGCCACACCACCACCGCAAATGTTTTGCTGAGAAACCGAAATGTAGAAGGAGCTTGTCCTTTGCTCCTATTACATCATCTGAATAAAAAAGAGTTTTGTTGAAAAGCGTCGCTCAAATGTAGTCCACCCCCACTTAAATTACATGCATGGAAAAGTGTCTCCTTGCTGAAAGCGGCCGTACAGTTGACGGGTTGCAATCTGCCTACCTCCAAATGATGACGAGGGGTAATGATGGTTTCGTGAGTGAGATACGACAGCGGAGATGCTGAAGACATAAATAATTTACTGCTTTTTATGATGTTTCATCTCATCCTCGCTTGTTGCGATATGAGCACACACATTTGGTCACAACTCTCTTGTCAAATAAAAGCTCACTTTACATATTAGGCATTCACGGTGCATTAGGGATATTTCCGTCAATCCTTCTTCGGAAGGAAGAAAAGAGGCGACGAACAAACAACGTAGAACATTTGAGGGAAGAAGAAAAACCGTTCTGGTTGGAGATCTTATTCGAGTGATGCTCTCTGTTCAGTTTTCTTCGTTTCATACTGCTGCCCTTTGTGTTCCTCTTGCGCAATCACGTGGAGCAGCAAGGAGTACATACTCTGTCAAGTTTTGCGATTGAGAAGTGATCTGAATTTTGAACCCAGAGAGGGTGGTTCTGATCCACTCTGAGAGTGAAGCCGTCCCAAGCTCAAGTGACTTTGCTGCCGTCTTTCAGAGTCCAGCAATGGTCTTACCTTTTGAGTTACAACTTCACACAGATATCGTGTCTCCAAGCTACATTTCATGTTTTTCCTTATTGTTGTGAATCCTCAATTGAGTTTGCAGAGTAACCTGCGATGCTGATTCAAGTTTAAGATAGTATTTGCACAAAAAATAATCTCAATCATTCATGGTATATGGATATTTTATTACGCACTGTATAAATTCCCATACTATGGTATATGTGCTGGAATGGTCATTAATTCCAGGCTGTAGCATTTACATAATGCGAATCATTGCGAAACTTCATGGATTATGTACACGGTCACACATAAAACGACTGAGAATTTCAAGCGAGTCGCTTTGCTCACATTATATCAAGTTAAAATTTTCCTGTTTGTCGTCTGTTTTGACTTGTTTTTGTGTACTCTTCCCAGTTTTAACACCTACAATTCGCTGTCCTGTTTGGGTTTTCTGTATCACGAATTTGTCATGCATTGAGTCTAATGCGTATACGCTTTTGATTCGATGCAAATGTGCAGAACGTGTGCATAGTCACAAATGTTTCCGTCCGTTTTTTGGTGACTGACGGCTTTATATTTTATAATACCTAAGTGAGTTTGATGTTTGTGTGTGTACGATTCTTCAGAGAATGTGATGAACGCACACACGTGGGTATTTTTGCACCAGCTGAACTCTCTGTCTCATTCACGGAATACTCACATCGAAAAACAGCACACCGTCAATGCGTGCTTCTGTATTTTCATTTCAATCAGTTGGCAGAATTCGGAAGAAAATATTTACAATGCTTCACTTATCATCTCATTCGCCAAGTTTTAACTAGTAAAAACCGTGCACTGTATAGACTACCGAGTATATACTTTACTAATATGTATATACTGCCAGCCAACGTGTTTCCAAATATTGTTCCACTCATTTGGCGGCACCGCACTGTGCTCCTCTAACTGTTTCGGTACGTTTTCGACGCAATAACTAAAACAGAACTTGCACACATTCGCTTATCGTTTCGTACATGTACATTTTTTCTCTTTGCGGATCGAATGTGGAATGGAACACTATTAGCGTCCGCGTAGACTTTATTCACTGTACGTGGACCCACACACAGTTTATGCCAAGCTTTGTAGCGGGCTTGCAAAGATGATGCCAGGAAGTGCAGAATGTGCTGTATGCGAAATAGAAACACGATTAACCGAACCCAAGATGCTACAACGTTGTCATATTCTTTGATCCGGTTCATGCTAGTCATCTTCGTACGGAGATTTTGCAAGAGGCAGATTTCAAAGGGTTTGGTTAAACCTCAAGATTGAGGTGAGGATATAATTTGAAGTGCTACATCGTCAAGAGGAAGTTGTAAATTTCAACATACCAACAAAAGCAACTGCGCTCTTAGTTGATCCACAAAGACAGGCAGGACACCCTGAAAATAAATAAACTTCCTCTGTGCAAGATGTGCTCCTTTTTTTCGTATACAAATCTTAAGTGCACAAGTGTGAAAAAAATTGTTTAAACACTATTCTTCGTTATTTTTCATCAGGTAAATAGTTCCAGGTGTCAATTTATTTTTTTAAAAAACAGCGTCTCCCTCCATTCACTTCCCGTTTGAGGAGGGTGAAATTTTTACGGAGTGAGTGAAGTGAAACACTGAGGAGCAGGGCACTTAAGGAAGCCGTATGTGGTGGAAATCCGATTAATTCACCTCATTCATTTTGTATGTGCTCTTTTAATGAAAGGTTCTGCTATACATCCGTTTCCACCTACTGCAAAAAAAACGTTTTGGTACGCTGCACAGAGTTTAGCTATCCCCATTATCTGCCTTTTCCACGAGTCTCTCTAAAAACTCTCCATTCATTTCCTGACAGCGGAAAGGGTCTTCCAAAGAACAATGAACCTGGCCATATGTCTTTGCAAGTATTTTACGTGACTTATGAAGTACATATACTGGAGTATAGAATATACGTGAGGGTGAGCGAAGGATATTTTATGTCTGGAAATATTGCATGACAAAGTTTGATTGTGTCTTAGGTGGCCAGAGTGGTATCCGATATGCATTTTCCAAATTAAATGGTAAAACAGTTTGCAGCTCAAAACAGTCTGTTTTTATGTGCATTTTCCAATATACACGTCATCCCGAAAAGTGCAAACGCGAGCAACTCCTTCCGAAAAAAAAGTTCATTGATGTGTGTTCTCCAGAGTGTGCGGATGTGTGTGCATCGACCAATTTTTTATTTCAGAGAACACATTCATATTACATATATACACTTGTGTGCCACTCTCCACTATAAATATAGTGCATCGCATGTATCGTGAGTGAGGGGCGTTCTTTCTCCAGCAGAAGAGAGGAAGTAAACTTTTCAGTTAGAGGAGCAAGGGCATTAAAACTGTTTTGTAGAGTGCAGCCATTGTGACTGCCATATATTCTTACCACTGGAAAATAGATACTCATCCAATCCACCTCCTCTAGTTTATGTGTGTGCATATATGGAGTGAGAGATTCAAGATTACAATTCTACATTATGGGAGTTAACACGTACTCCTGTAGTTAGAACCGAGGGAGAGAGTGAGGAAAAATATGCCTGTTTTGTCATTTCTTCAGCAGTAGAAAGCTTTGGAAGGGAAAACGGCACCGTCATTACTACAAGTCCACACGAATAAAGAACAACCTTCGTTGACGAAACTCACCAAGCTCCTTCCTCCTATCCTTCTTTTTTTCTTCGTCGTCTGTCTGGAAAGGCGTAAAAAGTGATCTAAAACTAGGGAGAGAGTGGAGAGGAAGAAAAGGGAAAATACTCGTATGCTACATCTCGCTGGATCAATATTAAACACAAGTCGGAGGGGGTTTGTTTCGTCCTTCTCTCCATGCAACTTGACTCAAAACTGGATAGAAGTTTTAGAAAGCTGGAAAAGGGGAGAAAAGCTGACTTTTTCCAAGTTGGGGCTTTCTGACCAAAAGTGGGGAGAAAGGAACGTGCATTATTAGAATTGCATTGCGCAAAGCAACCACCACTGTGTCTCCTCTTCAAATTCATTTTCCTTCGTAGCAAAAAAAGAGAAGGGTGACAGCGAGACGAGCTCAAAGCCCGAGTTGCTGTTTCTACGTCGCCCTTTGTAAGAAAAAAAAACTCAAGAGTTCCAGCAGAAGGGAGCAAAATCTAGTGTTACGCGTTATTCTCCGGGTTTGGTGGTAGTGCTGGAGTTTCCAACCAATGACTTGTCGGGGATCCTACTGATAGCAAAACTCCAATCAAACATTCCGGCCGTTTACACAGTGTGTGTGAGGGAGAGATAGCTCTCGCATAGGAATAGGGCTCAACTTGATTCTCTGACGACGCGAAAAAGAGGAAGAAGACAAGGAGAGAAAAGCACATGTAACATGAGCCAGTATATAATATTCTTGGGCTGCTCGAGAAGTTCACTTTGCTCACAGTTATTGTCTCCCTGGCTCATACACAGCGCACTGTACATTTTGGCATCACTAGCTTTTCCTCCACTCTCTCCTCACTCGAAAAATGAATGGCGGCGGTAGTGGTGGTGGTGGTGCGATGATGGAATGAGATACAGAGTATATGTAATGATAGCCGTGATGTGGGGTGGATATATGGGGATTCATGTGTACTCGCTTTGGAATTGGCAGTGAGAGCACAGGAGGCGAAAGGCTTTTCTCTGCCATGTTCCGTAAGGCTTACTCGGTTCTCACACGTGAAAATACATTGGATTTCACTGAATCAATGTCTGTGCATGTGTACAAGTGTGTGCAGAGAGGAGAGAGCAAGAGATAGACGAGTATCACTCTCTCACATTATTGTCAGGAAAAAGAACCCCTTTCTCCAGACTACAACTTTCTCGACCGTTTTTCTCTTCGCAAGTATGTGTTGTGGTGGTTCTCGTGTGTGTATGTATAGCAATGCTTAACTGTGGCAGTGGTGGGAGAACTACAAGGTAGACTTTGTCGGAATCGAGTCGGTGGTCGCTCTTTCTATTAAATATGTTCTCTCGGGTTATACTCACACAACGATGTTCTCTTCCCTGGAAAGCTAGTTGCTAGCACACACCGAGCACACATTAAGAGCTGAAGTTAGCTTTTTTCTCTTTCTCTCTCTCCCTTGTTCGCTCCGTCGTTCCTGTTCCCAACTGCCATTAAATGGTATCTACGTACAAACGAGTCACCGATTTCGGCAGTAGTCTCCCCTTTACCGTAGAAGACGTAACACGAAATGAGAAACTTTTTCCTCGTTACTCATACTTTGTGAATCGCTTTTACGTATAGCTTCTCATTGTGGTACATTGAAAATACATTTTCCACTTTTATTGTGTATTGTGTGGATTTTTATGAACTGCCATTTTTATGGTAAATGACTCATCTCGTCGTTGTGCAAAATCAGCAAAGAAAGCTCTTGAAAAAATTGGTTGAGACAAACTTTTCGTTCTTCATCCCAGCCAGTATTTCACCTTGACTGAGTACGTTATCGACAAATTCTCATCACAAATAAGCGCGATATACACCGCTAACTTGTCACCGGATGAAGTCAATCTGATACGGGTATTTATAGGGTACAAACACTTCGCACATACATATACGCGTCGTGTGGATGTTTGGCTAGCGGTGCAGTGTCAATAAGATTTTCGCTAATAAGCAAAATATAATAATAGAGAGCGGAGGTGCCGTTAAGTGGTTCCATTCCCGGCTCCATTATCGCTCACCACCACCACCGTGCTCCGACGTTTCTTCTGATAAGTCACGCTGAGTGTGTAGTGTGCATGTGTGTACGGTGTACCACACTTTTTATGCAGGATTCCCGGACATCCGCCGTGAAGTTTGTTTATTATGGAGATAATGTAATTTGCTCAGGCAAACTCCCCAAGCGAGAATGGAAGTTGGAAGCATGAAATTTCAAGTTCACTTCTGTACCACAGGGTATTCCTGGCTATAGGTGTGGATGTACCTAATTTGGTGTGAACTTGGAGTTGTTAAACACCTCTTTGATAGGTGAAATTGAATTCTGATTGAAATCCACTCAAGTAAATGTGAAGACATGCCAAATGCTGTGTAAACCTTTTTGCCATTGCTGTAAACCACTCATTTAGGAGAAAGGGTGACTCTTTGACACAATCGAGTAAATAGTAATCGAAGCCGGAAGAGGTAAAAACTCTTAAAGATATTGTGCGTGACACGAAATACCGAGTTTAACGCAAACGGTGTAGTAATAAAAATACATGGTGCATAGCAAAGAACAGACTAGAGAGAAAAAACACGAATGCATATGTACGGACTGCCCAACCAAACCTCAAGGGAATATTCGGTGACACCCCGTTAGTCGTATCATCTTCTTCAGAGATTTGGCAATCCAACGAATCTGATAATCACTGTGAGAAGACATGCCAGATGATGAATCGCTCCCTCATAGACACTAATATTATGTGAGCGTGTGGAGAGCTAGAAAAAAAACTGCAGATAAGTGATTTACACTTTACCCTAAGAGACAGATTTGAACAAGAGAAAGAGAAGCGATGAAAGGACATCATCTTCACTTGTACAGTTGTCTGTCACGCAGTGATTTAGTCATTTTCTTGGCAATCTGAAATCTAGTCGGGTGAAGTACAGTACAAAAAAAGACGGTTGCACATCTGCGTCACTTTTCGGCATGTGTTCAGTGTACGAAACATTTAAATCGGAACATTCGTATCAAAAGTACAAACCCGTCAGGTCGATTCAATAAGTGTGCATTTGAGTGACTTGAGAGAAAGGAGAGAAGATAGAGACAAGGGGACACCTTTCTGGCTGGAGAGAAAGGAGTCGTATTTTTTTAAATAAAGGAACCGGAGAGGCTCGACACTCCTTCATCGAGGCCAATGGTGACGGTAATTAGTAATGGACCCATCAGTGGCAATAGCTACCATCAACACCTTGCACCACGCGCATTGTTAACCACTCCTCCAGCATTTTTGTCCCATCATCATCAGTTCCCTAATGCACATTCGTTCGCTAGTTCAAGCACCTTGTGCTGTCTTATGTGCTCGTCACCCATCACCTTTCACGTCGGACTAGGCCAACACCACCAACCGCCGCAGTATCGCAGTAATATTAGATCCTTTTTGCCAAACAGTACGGTTCCGGTCCCTTTGCTTGCCTGCATCCCCTGTGGTCGCTGGTGTGACACTATTACAGGGCGACGTACTGATTGGCTCACAACCACGTCATCACTCCTTTGGCCTAATCAACTGTTCATCAGGTTTATTTCACTCTTTTTTATTCTCACCTACACTTGTGCTTGACAAAAAAATATATTTAACCTAGTCTCCATATTATTAGCACATGAAACATTTAATTCCTTTCACGTATGTGCATACATGGATTTAGAGTAGTAGTATAAAATATTGATACTCAAATAGTTCAGCATTTAGCGGGATTAGGAGAGTGTATGGTAAGCGTGCTTGCATGATGATGATGAGTTTTGCGAGCGTAGAAAATTGATTCTGCCTTGAACGAGTGTATGAATGTGAATCACGAGTTTTGCGAAACGATGTGTAGAGTAAATGGGGAAGCGTCCCTGTCCATTGTCTGCCACCTTAATTATTACTCTTTTTCCCTCTCGATTGATGACAATTCCAAGTTTACCGGACATGAATGAGCATGGTGTGTGCGATGATGAATGTAATGCACTTGCAAAAGATTGTAATACGCACAATACACAGAGTACTTGTCCTACCATTCACATCATTTAATTCTGTCGTTTTGAACGGTATATTTAATGACGCATGGCATGGCTGATGATGTGACTTTTTTCCCTTGTTCGTGTCGTGTGTGTTTTCTGTATCCAATTAAAATGTCAAAAGTCAGCGCGATTACTTATACGAGTTGTTTTAAGGCTGAATGGCACTTCTAGGGAAAAAGGATATGCCCCAAAGCAGGTACTTATTGATTTCAAGGTCCACACGCAGAGAGAGGTGCAATAATGATAAATAGTGAATACACCTTTTTCCATTATCACACGTGCCTGTGAAGATGCATTAGTGTTTGTGTGCAACGCTTGTTTTTTTTAAAAGAATCTTGCTAGATGGATGTAATTAGAAGGGAAATCCGCTAATAAATTTAGGAGGCAGGCCTTGCATTCACTTGAAGAATGTGTTTTATCATATTTAT
Source organism: Alloscopus bannaensis (assembly GCA_027743745.1). NCBI lineage: Eukaryota > Metazoa > Arthropoda > Collembola > Entomobryomorpha > Entomobryidae > Alloscopus > Alloscopus bannaensis. Next base: position 13,864 of record JAHZMW010002021.1, on the reverse strand, counting down.
ATTTAGCGTTGCATCCTGCTTGTCGATCATGCTCTTTGGGAAGGAATAATAATGCATTTTGATAATTGTAATTCCTCCCCAGGACAATGGAATCCACCTGGATTTGAGCTTGCTTTTTAACAATGATATGAGAGACAACGGAAGAAACGTACAATATCATTTTGTTGGTTGAACAAGATGAAAGCAGACAAAATTTATTAATCATCATCCCTGTGTGTGCGCACATGTGTGGTTAGCGTATGGTAATAATGGTGTGAGTTGTGAACAATTGGACGATTCAGCTGTAGGCATTGTTTTGTCATGAACTTGAAAACGTTGTATACTTTTTTATACTCTTGTTGATTACCACAAACGTTTGGATAGGTATCACAGATACGTTTATGTCTGCAGGGTGCTCATACATAGTCCCTTTGAATTTTTTTGGGGAAAAGAATGAAATGATAATGAGTGTGTATTTTGGTGCACTTTGTGGTTTTACAGTGTACACCTCCACTGTCAGCAATGTCTATCGCAATGTGATGATCATTTTTTGTGTCAAGATCAATGATTATATCATTGATGGCCCCGAGACTTTTGGTGAGACTTGCGTGGTAGAGGCAGTGTCCACGATAAACTATAGCTGAAAGCTCGCAATAGGATAAAACAATTCTATTTAAACATTGCAATTCTTTTATATGGACTATAGTATACATACTATATGATCTTTCTGAGTATGGAAGCCTGCTATGCAGACAGTGGGCACACGGTTTGTCATTGTGTACTGCGTATGCACGGCTATTTTGTTGAGTAGTTGACTAACTGGTAATAAGAGTGCACTGTTGTAGTAGGGTGGATTGTCGTCGCTGAGAGATGCGATGCATGGAACAATGCAATGATATTAGGTAGCCATGTTCTATAATGTCGATATAACAAAAGGGGGAGTCTGTGGCGTGTGCAGTTGCGATGCATACACTCTTACAACCTTAACCCACTCCCTACGAGCTGCGACTTTATGGATGCGGACAAATAGCGTACAAGTTTATGTACACAGTATGCAAATGTGGGCATTGTGTACGCACTCCCAGTATTGAACAAGCGTAAGGGCGACTTTGTACTAAAGGCTTATCTGGATTGAAGTCATTGTCAATGTCAGAGGCTACGCCACCAAAGTCGATTCATGTCTCTATCATAAATATAAAAGGTATAACAATGGATGTTTGCTGTTTTGGAGACCTCAAGTTACACACATGTCCTGCTCCTGAAGGTTCGAATCGCTAGCGGAAATGCTATTGGTTTGATAATTATCTATATTTTCCTTTCCAAAATGAACATCGTTGAATGTGTTCTCTGTTGAACAAGCATGCGTACACCTAGGCTTCATAATTGTTTCTTCGTTAATTTTATGATTAGCGACATACATCATTTTTGCATATTATAATATAATATGTGTACGGTAGACAGGATTCATTACCAAACTTTTTTTTATAATGTATGATATTATACAGACGATTCTGCCAACTACCAATTTGCGGTTAACAGAAGTAGCCCCAGTGCCAGGAACTAGCTTCACATTTCTGTTAATTTGTTGTGTACATAAACCTAACGCTTAAAAAGCCACTGATTTTGAGTTAAATATAGGAACATTATATTTTTGAAACACAGAAACGCACAGCTGCATTAGTAATTCTCATTGTCATCCCACAGACAAATTCGCAGGGTGATATACGATTATTTGTGCGCATATGAGTAAGCACGATAAAAATTACATTTTTATGAAATCGCATGAAAGGTATAAGAGTTTTGGTAAATTGCGCCTAACTGCAATCAGTATGCATCGAATAGTCCAAATTCCAATATATACGGCTTCTATTACAAAACAAAATCAATATCACTGCATATCAATGCATTCCACTAAAATGTTGAATGCATTTTTGCTTTCGTCATCGTCAACTGTTAGAATTATGCATTCCGCACATGGTCGGCTTGATTTTTAAATGGAGGAGCATTTATCTCACTTGCTGATAAATTACGTTGTCAACAATAACTTGAGAATTTTACTACATTTAAAGTGTAGTAGCTTGAAGGTAGGGTTATGCAAAACAATCAACATTGTCTCTCTGTGTGTGTGATATTACTACACAAAGGTTAATTCATTTATTATAATGACTCAGTTACACTAATGAGGTAACGAGCAAAATGACAGTGACCTACCTCTGTGAGCTGTGCGGTACGAACTGATAAACGAATGTGATGGTAAGATGTTTTTTTTCCTCAGCACAAACAGCAAAATTACTCATAGATCACAGAGCTCATATACGCTCACCAATGTAAAAAAAATGTATTATTACAGTTTGTGTTTCAGAATGTATAATCTTGCGTTTGCAATGGAGGAATGTTAATACTGTGTAGGTAAATTGTAATAAGTGCACACGGAGCCCTTTGTTCAAGTAATACCAGAGTTGTTGGAGTGCGTGCTTTTTTATCATTTCCGTCCTTAAATATATAGCGCGAGAGTGGCACTATGTAATCGCAACATGCATATGTATGTGTGGAATAACATGTTCGGAAACTGTATTGAGGTTGAAAAGCAAAATGCTAATCGTTTTTGACTCAAATGTCACATAAAATCCATATATTCCTTTAGACTCGCATGTTTATTTAAGAGAGAGATGAAACTAGGCTACGCATAATTGCATTGGTGGCCTTAAAGAGAGAAAAAAAGAAGAGCAGTGAAGCGCTATTATTATTCCTTGTATTGTGTGAAAAAAGCGAAAGTGGTTTAGTCACATTAGGTTGCAATGTCGAATTTGCTGATGCTGCGCTGATCATGATGATGATGTGTGCGCTCTTTGTTGCAATGTGTGAATAGGTTAAACGCACAACGCCAATGCAAGCATTATGTATGCATTCGTAACGAAATATTTAGACAGCAAGAGGATGTGCTAACAATGAGCCGTATCTTCTGTTTTGTATAATCCAGAAGTCAGAGTGCTAATCCCGTGTTATATGGGGATTGACTCACATATTTGTTGCATCTGCTCGTCTCACTACATCCGATCGAGTACTGCTCACTTCTCACCTATGCAGCTCTCCTTCACTCTCATCGTAATCTGAGTCCTCTCTGATAAATCAGGAATGATAACCATATTGCTCAAATCGGCATTCCCATACGCTGTTTGATGTGGTTCGCATAGGAATCTTCCTTACAAGCACATCAAGACCTCCAGCGCACCACAAAGCCACCCACACGCTCCTTTATTACTACCTATCCCAACACAAAGATTGACTGGCAAACGCGTTACATGCGATAAAGCTACAAAGTGTAGTGGAGGTTTTATCATCATTGCGATGTGTATAATTTGCGCTGCTTGTGAAGTCAGACTTAAATCAGCGGAAGAGTGAGAATTTCATTGGAATTTCATGAGCTTTTTTTCAAGTTCCTCCCTTCAATTTGAACAACAAAGTTGATGGAGTTGCGGCAGATGTGCGAGTCTACACACTTGAATTGCTGCTTACGAGCTGGCGTGCAAGAAGCGTAAATCCACGTTCTCTTGATGCACCATCACAGTATAATCGCGCATATCCCGTGTCGTCATCACCAACTTCATCAATACTGAAATCACCATCTAACTTGAGTGTTACCAGTGTATCTCACAGGGAATCCATTCGTTTGAGGGACTCTCGGTAGCGTTTGTTTTTATGCGATTGTCGACGATAGATTAAAACATGCGTAATAAATAGCAATGAAACACGTCATTACCTGTTTACAATAATCGTCATTGGCATTGCAAAAGAGAATGAGATAGGAAATTCAACTGAGCTCCTCGCAAAAAGAGCAATTGATCGTGAAGATGATTGTATTTAGTGTGTGAGCAGTGTGGGCACAAGCTGTGTAGTCGAGCAGAATGGTATTGACCATATCATCCCTTATAGTCACTAGTAGCTCCATTACACAGAGAATTCCTCCTTGCTGTTTTTTTAGCAGACATGTGCATCGGCAAAAAGAGAGAAAGAATTAGTATTTGTTAAGTATCACTGTCCATTACAGAGCGCAAAATGTGCAAGAGAGCGTTGCTATTTTTTACTGGCGACAAGGATAAGGTCAACGAGTAAAGATGGGGAAACAGATGGATTTTGTTAGCGTTTTTGCTCCTCTTGTGTATGCTAAATCTGTTGGTGCAGATGGCAAAAAAGTGGTATCCTTCTCAAATACAAGCGCAACGCTCTTATTTGCTCATGTCATCAGCAGCCATCCTGTGTGTGCAAAACTTGTTATTACATATGCATAGCATTAGTTGTAATGATCATTTCTGTGCAAAAAAGAGACATTTTCATAGGAATGTTGTATAATATATAGTGTGCTTGTTGGAGCTACCATACTTTTTTGTATTGATCTTATTGATATTCATGCACCAGCATTTAGTATATTTTTTCCAAAGTTGAGCATTGCCGATTACTTCAGCGAACACTACAATTTCGTATTTACTCCTCGTCAATTTCGATTGTTTTGATTACAACATCGTGAAAAACATCTTGTACTTACGATTTTTATAAAGCATGCATCACACACCGTAGTACTTGTTAGCTCCTTCACTTCAAGAATGGTCGCATTACATGGTTGTCGCAGGGTTATGTTGTGGGTCAGAAAAATGGTTTGTACGATTTGATTTGTGCATTGCACACAATAGCGATCAAAGACGGAGCACCAAGTGCGGCTTTTTGTAAGGTAACGAAATGAAAAGTAGTTTTTCTGCTTGATAGCCACTTTTGGCTACTACCACGGCTCATCGTGTACGTTACCTTTCATGACGTTTGTCTCCCTTCTGTTTGTCTGAGGACAATTATACACTTTACTCTGCGACGAAAGGGAATTAACTGTTTACAGCTTAACAGCATGTCGTGAGCATGACACTGACGTGTTCAATGTGAAACAAAGAAAATCTGAGGAGATACTTCGTGATGTGCAATACTGGCGGTATTATTATTTGTACATGAACAAACAGAGATACCATAATAAAAGACATTCGTTTTCAGGTAGATTATGCACCTTTTTGTCTGTCGCCATTTGAGAATATGCTAAAAAATGATGATTTGACGAGAATGGTTTTGTTTTTTCAAAAAACGCCATATTTAAGCCAATGTGTCTGATGGTTGATGTGTGCGTTAAAAATAAATCCATTTATTCATAATGCTACTATGCTCACTATTTTGCTCGAGGATTTTCAGATTTTATGCTAATAGTCTTGTGAAGCTTTTTGTTCGCGTAGACATATGCAGAGCTCTTTTAAGGTTTGTTGAGTCATGTGAAGAGCCCTTGTAAGGGAAAAAGATTCTTGGATTGAGTCTTGTTAAACGTTGATCAAGATCTTATTAGTCTCCTTCCCTCCTTTATCAGTTGAACATGAGCATTTGCTCATACCTGAGAGAAGAGTCTACTTTACACACACACCACATCTCATATTTGATATGAGAGCTCGCAATGAATTTTTTATCGGTAACTCATGAAGTCACATAATAGTCATCATGATTCTGGCTGATGGTAAAGTCATCCTCATGAAAAAAATATGAAGAAAAAAAATCATCATCTCAAACTCAACAGATTTTTACTCCATCTCTTTCTGTGATGTGATGACGATGATGGTGATACTCACGTAATTCCTTTTCCACTACTCTGACTCCACACAATTCCTGATAGGGAAGACACTCTCGTGATTTCTCATGTGTGGAAGGGGATGAGGCAGCAGCGTCTCTTACTTATCTCCAAGAAGCTGTGAGAGTACATGCTTAAATGAGAAGGAAACTGATGTGGTGGTTAGGTACCAAACAGCGATGATTGAACTGACCTTGTCTCTCTCTCTCCTCTACACTAACCAATTCTTATTATGATGAGGTGTGCAGACGGTGTGGTGTGGTGTTGTAACTTGGAACAACAATAAAAATATAAAAAGGTGGCTTTCCGTGAAGCTCAAAGCTCTTTTTGTTCCTTTAAAGCTTCCCATATGAGAATGAGACTTGTATTCTTATACGAGAAACACACAAAGTGTTTTTCTTCTTTCTTTAGAAGAGAGCTCAATTGTTGTACCCATTTCGAACATGTATGCACAGGCTATGGAAAAGCGACACATTTAAATAGTGAAGAGATTTGAGCAGACATGAACATGAAGTCTGTACCTTTAATCGTCGTTGTAAGTGTGTACTAGGGCTCGTTTTGTGCACCACATGAACTCACGTTGGGATTTGGGAAATGAAGAATTGAAAAAAGGTAGAATGCCTGTGTAAGCATTAGTATTTTGGTATTGAAACAGAGTAGAACAGTGCAACTCAATCAAACATGCGTAGAGATACACACATAATATAGAGAAGCACATACTTCAGGAAAGATCACGTTACAAACTCAAACCAAAGCAAAACTCCCTTCTGCAGACAAGTGAATGTGGTCTCTGGTTAGGGGTTTGGGGTTGTTATGCCTCGTCAAAAAGTGTATCTGAGAGACGCTGCTGGTGCGAGCAGGTAAAAATCTCGACAACAATGCATGATTGTATAATGACCATGTAAGCTGCGTTTACTCACACACACATGTGTATATATACAATCAAAAGTCTAGCCTCTGTGTATTTCCTCTATGCGTTCTAATAAGGTGCAGGTATATGAGTACAAAGAGGAGAGGGTGTGAGATAAGATCCCTGTTGTTATATGCATGCATGTTGTACATAATAATTATGTTTAACATTCATGTTACGCCATACCACTCACTCACATGAAAAATGTAATAAAGCTGCTGCGTCTCCACCGTATAAGCATAAACGTACATAAAAACTCATGGACTCTTTTTTTCTACACGTAATATTCCTCTTTCCCCCAACTCAACTTAGTATTCATTCTGCTACTGATGCCAAACAACATTGACATTGCATTGTTCTCCTTAATAATTAGTGGCATCTCGTTCGAGAGTGAAGAGAGGCTGACAATATAATGCTATTAAAGTTTTTTGCATAGTTTTACAATGTATCGCGACTTGGGTTGGATCCCTTGTGCATAAAAATATATTATGTGTTGTATACAGATTCAAAGTGAAAAAAAACCACGTTCACTCTCAATATTACTTTTACCTGCGAATATATTTATATATTTGTATATACAGACATACACTCACGCAAAGCGTGCAAGTAGTTACACTAGGAGCTAGTGCAAGTGCCATATATATTCTCTACTTGTTATTCGTCTAAACTTGAATCACAAAATGTGAGTCTGCAAATGTGTGCGTTGGGAACACACATAGCGTCTAAAAAATAGTGTAACCAATCTACACAAAGCCTAATTTACCACATAGCCACGCTATTGAAGAACGCTTTGTTACTTCAGTTCTTTTTGCTGTGCAAAAGCAAACCACGCTTACTCGCATCCATATGTATATATGCACAGATGTGCAATGCTAAAAATCAAGCCATTTATACACACACAGTCGTCATCATCACGTTGAGATTTTTGTTGAGAGATTGGTATAATATTATACTCTGCCGATTTTTTTGTGTGAGAAGGCACGCTGCTGCAGACGAAGCCAAGCTGTTCGTTTTTATTACACTTTCAGTCTTTGTCTACCTTTGTCCAGTTAAACATTGTTGATTTTGTTACTCCTTTTCCCTTTGTACAGTATACAATTTTTCCTCACTGTTGGTTAGAGTGGTGTTGAGTTGTTTTTTGTTGTTTTAATCAATATTATCACATTTAACCAGAAACCAAATTTTTGTTATCCTCTTAGTTAACCATGAAACTACCAAGTGATCTGTATCGCAAGCCAGTATCTTTATTGTGACCACGAAACCACGTGTTTTTGTACACTCAGGAAACTAGGAGAGAAACGATTTTTGTGCATATTTTGTCATGTCGTTTTGCTCTTGACGAGCATACATGCACAAGTGGACGTTACCCGTAAAAAAGTGTCACTAATGGGCTTTCTACCCAAAGGGCACATTTCAATCAATACTCTTGAAACAGGAGCTTTACTGTATTGCTGAGCAACTTTGTCTAGAACATGCAATATAACGCATATGGATTTTTGTGGAGTTTTTTAGTTGAGTGGTAATAGGCGATTGTGTCGTGGCAGCTTTAATAAATTATCACGTATGCCTATCTTCGAAGAATTAGATTGTGCAAGCGAAAAACTGAATTGCAACAATTAGGGATCGAGTTGCATTTGGTGAAGTGACCATTGTTGAGATGTTGTTGTGACTTTTTCGTGCGTCTCCCTGTCTCTACCTGTACAACACAGAAAATAACGTATTACATGACTGTTGTTGTTGGTCAAACTTAACAAGCAGAGAGTAGCATTTAAATGCAAGCAAAAAACTTTAGTAATTTCTTCATGAACGTTATCTACGTGATATATAAAGTGCATACTCAAACAAATGACTTATTCACATGCTAGCACATGTGTATCACAAAAATTTCCTTTCACCGGTTCTTTTCTGTGTTTGTGTGCGTCTGTGGGTTAGCCACTGTGCTCTATGTGCAACCATATTATTACACGTATAACTCATTCAAAGCGTGATTAACCTCGACTCGTCACCTCACAGGAAAAAAGGGGGCTGTTATTACGTGTGTGTGCATGTGCTTATATTGATTGGTATTGATTTCACATTTCAGGCACAATCTAAAATTACCTGAAATGAGATCGGGTTTTTATTTCACGAAAGGGGACTACGACTATAGACTCCAGAAAGAGAGGAGTTCGCTTTGATGATGGGTTGCACATTTGTTATGAGACAAGAGTGAGAGTGTGCCGGAGAGAAAACTCATTCCACACATGCTCAAAGTTCGTTTTGTGTGTTGCTCCAGCTTTCTGAAACTCTTAATGACCCACGTAATTTTGTGAGCTTAACAATTTTTCTCCTGGGTTGACGCTAGCCCTTTTCTCCTGTGTGCAGTGCTATTACAAGGAATAACAAACACATTGTTTTCCATATCGACATTTTCAACATCAGCTCCCCCCACCCCGTTAACCATGCCTTGTGCCGCATACTCATCCGATTCGGAAAGCTGTGCAGGGTAATGATAATATTGATATGATTTACGAATGATACGAACATTATTGAAAACGAACGGTCACAGAAGCAGAGTACAGAGCGAGTGAGTTTCCTCTGTTGGATGCAAAGTGAAATATCTAGATGAAATGAGTAAAGGTCCAGAGTATTCCTGTATGTCACAGGTCACAGTGGGTGCACACGCACATGTGCATCACCTGAACCTACTCTCATCCAAAGGTTTCGCAGATTATCTCTTTTCCTCTCTCTTTCTGCTTTGCCCTCCTCAAGTCTTTCGTCAATTTCTGTTTTCCGGTTTTATTCCTACATTTGGATCACGGTTATAGGTAATGCCAACGGTTTGAGCTCAATAGAGGCTTAAGCTATTTGCAGAGGATGTTGAGGCAGGGTGTTCAAGCAAGGGATATATGCTACACTGAACAGAAAGGTAAAGGGTGAAGTATAACAAGGAGCATGAATTACCCGGTAACATTACGTTTGAAGGCTTTCTGTAGTCATTACAAGTTTTTCACTCAATAAATTGGCAGTCCGGAATACCAAATAAAATTAGGTAGAGAATATGCTCTGGAAAAACGGGAGTAATTTGCTAAATTGATACAAAAGCCTTTCTCTCTCTCTCCATGCTTTGCCCTTTTCTCCTCCACTCCATTTCAGCAGAGGAGGAAAATGAATTAAGAATAACTTGCTATGAATATTTTATTGCACACATGTACAATGTGTCTGTGCATGTCTCAGGCTTGAAACGATGAGTCTTTCACGTTGCGAAAAGCCATACTCAGATACACTCGACGTGTGTGTGTGCACACATAATAATTAGCAAAAAGTCCTTGCTTCTACTCGCAAGTGCGGAAGTCGTTCTTTTGAAACTGAACTGGCGAGAGCGAGCTTAAAATCATGAATAGGCAGGAGGTCGTGTGTGGCAAGCAATTCGCATGGTATTCATAGCTTCAGCCTTACTGGATGAAGCGGCATATTGTTCAGTTCACCACAATTAAATTACAAAACAGCGCACACGCTAAAAGTGCGCACTAATACAATTGGAATTGACGTTGGCGTGGCTTCTGACTTGAGTGCTTGTAAACACATCCATGCCCCTCCATCCTCGGTGTTACTTTTATCCTAAAGAGTGAAATTAGTAATTTTTATTAGCCTTTTTGTACAAATTGGGAAGGCAGGCGAAATAGGGAGTGAGATGGGAAGGAGCGCAATTTAGCGCAAAGGTGATGCTTTTGGGGAAGAGACAGAGCAGTAAGTCATACCAATTTCATCATGATGATGTGCTGTTTGTATGTGAACTATAGCATTTACAAAATGATATTATGTATTATTCCCCAATTACCACGCTGTGCCTCAAACTATAAAGCAAAGTCACTCACGTAAAAGATTTTCAAGAGTAGCGCACACCTCTCCACTATCACAGCTCTCTTTGTATGATGCGTGCATGATTGTTGTAATAATACATCTTCTTTTTTCCTTGTCCCTCACAACAATACACACAATTACCACAATCACTCAGTCAACACCAAAGAGCTCTCTTTGCTTCATGCATATGGTTATCATCATCAATAATATGAATATAGATAGGCATGTCTGTGTGATAGGATGTGTGTGTGTAAGATTGCCATAAGTGTGTGTAAATGCAGTGAGTTTTTCCCCTTCGCACAAACGAACAGTTCCTCTCTTGATTACGTAGCCAAGACTGTCCAAGTTTGTACATAGCGTTGTTGGCTTTAATCATTTAATAAGTATTTGGAGGTCAAGCTCTCATGGTGCAAGTGATAAATGCTTTGGACATAACTTATTTGGAAGACATCATATCATGCAACAAAGACTTCATCGTGTGAGCGCACAAAATGCACAGACACACAAACACGCATCCTCAAGACCAAGATACCTTGGGCACTCAGCACTGAGATTGTACGTTACATGTGTCGCTTTCTGTAGGAAGGAGCATCGTTCATGTAGTCCTTTTTATGTATTCCTTTGGTAAATGCAGTTGCTGCTTTTTATGGGGTGCATAATATACCGTGCGCATGAATGTAGTGAACGATGACGATGAAAAGCTCTGTGAGAAGGGGTCCTCTGAAAACCTGTCATGTTTTGGAAGTTGGAATTTAGAAGCCCACAGACTAGTACAAGGAACGAGACGAGAACACATTATTATTTACGCTGGGAACTTTTTTGTCGACGTGATTTTTATGGAAGAGACGTGGTTGGCAAGCGTCTCTCTTCCCTCAATACGAAGCTCAAGTTATCTGTTAGGACTCAAGCATGCCTCAAATACAAAGGGAAGGAGCCGACGATAAGGGGGAACTGAATAAAACTATCTCTTGGAATGATGCAAGCTTAATACTTTCCTTGTTATATGGCTCATTTCTTTGCTAAACTCATAATAAATAGGAAAGGACGAGAGAGTCCCGGAAAAGAAAGCAAGAGTGTGCAGAATTTATATGAGATCTCTCATTCAATTGATACTCTCTCAGTTTACCAACGACCCTCATTGAGATTCGGAGAAAGGCACGCCTGTCCAAAGAAAGTGAGGGAGAGAGTCATGTAATCCCGATGAAATTGAAGTTTTTTGGAGAAACACATCGGACAAGAACACTCGTTGTGTGGTGTACGTGTGGAATGTTGGGGAGCCCAGCTTCTCATATAGATTCAATCGTAGTTGATCCCTTCAAGTTTGAAAGGTCAATTACTTGCGTTTTTTTCTGCACATTTCATAATAATTGCCAGAAGACTTGCTGAGATGATGACGGGACTATTCCTGGCATTTTGCAAACAATTTGTGATGAAAATGCTTCCGAAATTAAACCGGTCGTGCAAGAAAATGTTTGTCTTCTCATTAAAGAAAGAGGCTTGTTAAGGAAGGCTCGTGCTTTCTTCGAGGAATTACGCAATAAAGGAGAAGTGACGCATGTGAGAAGAGGATAATATTGATGTGTCAGGGAAAATGCAAGAATCTTCAATCGGAGTGTGATTCTCTGCTGCATAAGGTTTCTTGCACCGAACTTCTTGGAATGGAGTTTGAAATCAGGTTTTGTCAGGCTGCTTTCTAGGTGGTGGAGTAACAATGAGAACATGGATGACGTGTGTGTAACTTTTCATCTGGTTTCGCTGGTTAGTTACCCACCCGGGCGTAACATGCAACAATGACTCGCTACCTTTGAAAGTACATTTTCTTTGTTCAAATCGTTGTAAAGCTAGTAAGCATAAAATGCGTCGTCTTCTTATGCAGTATGATGAATCTTCGGAGAACAGGGAGTTTCAGGATGACTCATCTAGTAGTCATGATTTTCTACAAGGACCTGCGAAACTGTATTACCGGAACATGCCTGAATCATGCTAATCTAACGCATTTACAGCTTTTACTTTAAACTACGTTAAAACATGAATGGTTATGTAGATTTATTCTTTTACTGTCAAATCGTATGGAATAGTGCGATGGAGAGACTTTGGGTATATCCATTCTAGAAGAACTATAATCATCTTGCTTTGCATTTCCTTGCAAGCGTTGGAAATGCAACTTTTTTCGCCTCGATTTACACAAATGATGTTATGGTTGGCCTAATTAGCAAATGAGATGAGAACAGAGTAATCGGTTCTATTTCGGGAAAATATCTTGTGTCGTACACTTCACATCTTCATCTTTCCTTTGTTCCAACCTCTGGAAGCGAACAACGGGAGCCTTCAAAGCAGTTGGGAAGATAACACAAATATGCAAATTATGGTTTTCTTGTGAAGATGCTCATGCAAATTTTCTGCAATCAAAGGACCTGCAGTGTGTAATACGGCACAGGATCACAGGATCGAAGCTCTTTGGCAGGCAGAATCGTTTCAGACGTTTCTCCGCGACGTTGGCCTTCAAGGTTTCTGTCGAACATCTCGGATATCCTTGAGACACAGGAAATTGGAAGTAGAGTGAGTCATCGGGGTCGTATTTCGTTTCTTTTGGGGGCTGTGTTTCCGTCAATAGTCAGGAATCTGTCACTGTCAACTGTGCAGTTTATGAGCAGAGCAGAGGTCAATCTAGATTGAGTGTTAGGAAATGGATACATTGTATGGTTTCTCTCCAGCAGCAGTTTCGGATTGCTGTGAACCAGAAGAACTAGTTCAGGACAGGTGGATCGTCATTATCATCTTTTCCACTGCTTTTTTTTACTCTACCCATTTTCAAACTTTAATTATTAATTTGCTATCGCACTTTTCGTCTCGGAGTAATTATTTAGGCGAAAGAAATACGTGATCAATAATCCGATTTTCATAAATTTAATTCACACAAACTCATTCTGTGTTATTACTGCTTGAGGAGACACTGTGATTTTGGAGTTGTGTTGTGATTTAGTGTTTTGTTTTAAAATAAGAAATTATCTGCTGTGTGTGAGTAACTAAATCGCATTGTTTTGTTGGTTAACTTTATAGGTCCCAGTGTCGAGCGGTGTTGAGTGGAGGTTCGGCCCGCAACTGTGGAAATTCTGGGTGTCCTTCATTACCTCCTCATCTGAGTTCCAGAGGTTTGAGTGGAAATCATCCGATACCTTTCGCATTTCTCAACCCGAATCCAGTAAACAGCTTACAGGGACCTGCTTCAGGAGCTTCCGCGCTTATTCCAAGCGGTCCACCCCTTGGTGATCCTAACACCCCCTCGCTTCGTATCTGCGATCCTCAGCATTCGACTACCTGTCCCTCGGTTTCGACACCAGTGAATATAAGTATCTCACCGTTAATAGCTTCAAGACAATCTCTACCGTACTACACTCGTGGAGGTCATAAGTTTTTACGTACTCGTGCTAGAAATCGTGGAATGAGCATGGGTCAGAAAGTATCCGGTAAGGTTAAATGTG
>JAHZMW010002020.1:0-14771 GCA_027743745.1 Alloscopus bannaensis | reverse complement strand
ATTGCCAATCCACTCCGTCTAGATATTTCCAAAATTTCCACCCCAGTTATTCTTCGTAATATAATTGTCTCCCCGGTGGAGGCAGTAGGAGCCTTCAGAATTTCCGAAATTGACCAAGATTTATCTGCTATCAATCTTCGAGAACAGCCCTTTCACGATGGAGTTCGCATGTATCAAAATTTTACAGGATGCTCCCTGCAAGACAATGGACTCCCAGTTTTTTGTGGGACTATCAACTTTCACCGCTTCTCAGTAACTGCGAAGCCATGGAAGTGTGAAGTGACATTTGACATGTATCATCCACCCATACAAAATCCACCGTCAGAATTCGGTCTCAGATCACATCATTTAACCAGCAATCATAACGAGTGGTATTTTCGATCTAAAGTCGTCACCTTTCAGTTTCGAAACTCATTTAGTCCGAGTCGCCCCACTTTTCATTTGCCCCACCTCCCAACAGCTCTCTTGTCGAGTCACCCACTAGCCATCACGCGTATACATTGGAATATTAAAACTATCTTTTTGTACACGTCAATACTCGTGTTTAATGTGCACATAATTTTTGACATCATCTGTTCCACATTGATTACGGGTCTGAGAAGAGTACGAAGAGTAAAACATATTTCATTGGTGACTCCGATGGGACCCTCGCAACCGCATTCAAAACGAGGAAACAAAAACAGATGACCAAGATTGACACGGAATTTCTTACAAAAGTAAACCCATTAACACTGGGGAAAAGCCGTACGTACTTTCAGGAAACGAACAAAGATGTCAAACCAATTTGACGTTCAGGCCCACTTGACGACTGCAGATCAGCCCACGAAAGCCACGAAAATACATCAAATTCTCAGAGGTTGATTAGGTCATCCCAAAAATATCACGAGATCGAAAACTCCAAAGACCACTACCTGTGTCAACAAAACGACTGAAACGACCCGCGCGAAAACAACAATTCCCTGAACCTTGTCGTAAATGCCGAGGCATCGTAGGTCAAATGTGGAAAACACTCTCTACGAAGATGGCTGCGAAGACTGTGGTATGTGGGTCAATGATAAAAACGACTCCATCATCCCAGTGATACTCCCAACCCGGTACAAAGGACAATCCACAGGGGACAAAACACAACCACAGTTAGCAATTGTGGGCACTAAGCAATCACTCGAGCAGTATGCAAAAAAAAGAATACAAAAATCAAAAACAAAGTTCTCGGCGTGCTAGTTTGTCTAAGGAATTTGCACAACCTTGAACGATACAATATGATGGACACAGGAAACCCTCAACACCATGCCGCAGCCACTACCGTGAAAAAGAAAAACATACAATACAAAACGAAGACCAATAATAACCACAACAACAACCCATCACTCTCTAATAACTATCCACAATTTCCTACTAACAATAATTACATGGGCAATAACAATAATAATTATTATTATCCAGCACAAATGAATTGACAAACGACAAGTAGTTACCTCCCGGTGGGTGGTAACATGGACGTTGGAAATGAGGGAATAACAAGTATGTTCTCACAAAATTTTCTGACTCCCCAGTCGAGTCACGTTCAACCGTGGGATACTGGGTATCCGCCGATGGCACAGCCACCTCAGTTAATACCTGCAGGAGTTCCTTTCCCTGTTACACAAGAAAAAGCATATAGAGCACGACATGATTTTGATGGGGTATGCGATGGCATGGACAGAAACAAAATACCCGTTAACCAGTTTAACCAAAACTTTAATGACTATCTTTGTAGATGGCTGCATTTCTAAAACAATTACTACTTGCGTGGTTGGGGTGTTTTGCTCTTCAACCCACATGGACAACCGCGGACGAGTTAAAGACTAGAGTGATCACTGGTCCATACGTCAAAGGAATACCAAAAATTATTCCGTATTCTTCAAAGCTACCGCAGTTCTTCGTAAAGGACCGTAAACAAACCCAACTACATCACTTCCATATACCATTACTGTTTCATACTAAATCTTTACACGGGAATTTGCTACATCACACGAACGTTTCTTCCCTTACAACTTTTTTTCACCAACCCTTTAACACCGAATGCTTCAAATTTACCTTATCTTCATAATACACGAAATAATTAAGTTGATAAGTTAAAGCAACTACGTCGACTAAAGTTTACGACAAGGCTGGAAAATTCCCGATGAAAGTTGTTTTATGAGTTACGCAACCAAAAATTCTCATTAAAAACTGCCGTTTTACATTACAAAGGAACACCCAGCGAACATATTGAAACGCCCCGGACATGCAAATTTTGCATTCGAAACCTTTTTTTCTTTGGCATGCATGAGCAACTAAGTGACAGACATGTTAAATTTACCCACCCAGCCCATTTCAAAAGTTTTGAAAGTGGCAATCTGTTCACCTCTGACCTACGAGGAAGTCGTTGTGGTAACTTCGCAAATGTAATAAAAAATTAATGCAATTCAGTCAATTTCGATGGTTTGAATTCGAAAATGACCAAAATCCCGTCTGGGTACGTTGTCAGGACGAAACGTGAATTTAAAAGCACGCGCGCCTCTGTGCTTTGGTACGTAGTGTAGTCTATTAGCACTAAAACTCTGCTCAAATCGGAGAGAGCGAAACTTCAACTTTTGCAATAGTCGCGGTTGATGTAAAATGTGTACTTAAAAAATCCTGGTTCGAAATTTTCAGTGAATTGAAGCGTGCTTGTGAAATTTTATTTTGACTTTTCTTGCTGTGTTCCCGAAATGTCTCTTGAAGCATTAAATCCTGTCTCCATTGCACAGACTTTCCTTTACATTCTTAAGGCATAATTTCAGAGCGTTAAGTACGAAAAGGTTGAGTTTTCGCGTTCTGCAATTTGTATACAATTTCAGTGTTACTAGTCTGAACCGTACGACGCATCTGCGTGAATACGTGTTGGGCGCGCGCACTTTTGAACTCAAGTTTTGCCCTGAAAGCGTGCCCAGAGGAATTTTCGTGATTATTTTCAAACACAGGAAATCGAATTTGACTGAACTGCATGAATTTTTAACACATTTATTAAAAGTTACCACCATGGTTTCTTCGTTAGTACCGGTTTGAATAAAATCAGCAATTTTGTCTACAAAAGGCTTCCCCTGACACATCATCTACATAACAGAATTCATTGGAGCTCGAGTGAATATTTTAAATAATTTCCACTTTACCCTTCCAACAATTTGAAATTTACCGCTAATTGATATTCGAACAAAAACAGGCTAAATGTAATAACGAGAAAGGGATTTGATTGAACGAGCCAATTGATGATTGACACGTTTTAACATTGCTATGCGACTCCAGCTATTTTCCATAGCTCCGAAAATACAAATTTGAATATCCTCACAACTAATTCTCAATAGCTAATTGGATTTATAAAACATGAGACATTTCAAATAATATGTTTCGAATAATTTAAATGGATGTTTTCAATGGTAATATGCTATCACCGCAAATTCACATATTACGTATTCATATAAACGTAACTATATTACGTAATGGCTAAGCAGTTTCGTACATTCTTTATACAGACTGATTCTAACCTTAACGACAGTGTATGATACGAAATGGTGATAACAATGCTTAGGAGTGTTTTGCGCTTCTACAAATATTTAACGTAGAAATCCGGCAAATGACTTGCAGTCACTGAAGTCACTCACAGTACCTTACAGTACAGTATACTTGCCATTTGTCATACAACATTTTTGTATACACATTATGATTATCGTTTCCCGTTGAGTTTGACCACTAGTGTGGAAAAACATGAAAAGAGTGCTCCTCTCACTTGCATATCTCGATATCATTATTATAACGTATTGAATGTTTTATATGACGGAATGTCAAAATTCATCGGTATGTCAAATAATAAACACTGTCAAAAAACCTGTCAAAGTGTATCACTGTGAAACGCCGTCTCTTGACCGAGCACCGGAATTAAAAAGGTCTGCTACTTTGTAGTTGGTATAATTTATTTCCAATTCCTCATTCGATAGCTTGTTTGAATTCCTCGGGAACAAGGGTCGTCCACTTATACATGCAGAAATTCGTATGAAAATGAACTAGGTGAAGTAAATATATTTCAAAATTTCAAATTCGGGTAAATGTTTTTAAATACTGACAAACTTAAAATTGGAAATAATACCGGTGATACTTACAGGTAATCACGGTCGCCCATCATAGGTAATAATTTTAACCGAAAAATTTGTTTTCGCGTCATTTGAAGCATCCTTGTTCTTCCTCTCCGGCCAAAATGGACGAGGTGGTGGTTTAAGAATGGGTGTCAGGTACCACCGCCAAGTTATTGATGGCTTGCTCATGGCAGTCTCCTTTCCAGTCTCATTTTCCTGAATGAAACGCCCGTGGGTGAAAAGATTGGTCCGACTGTTGCACGCAAGTGGACACCGATCACACTGAAAATTTGTGAACCTCTTCGATGCAACGTTGGCGTTGTTATATTTAGGCACAGTGAGAGTGAGATCGTTGTTTGAAAATTCCGATTTCACAATCGCTTTATTGACCTTCACTTTCGACTCTAGTTTCCCTCCTATATGTACATCCATGGTGTTGATTTTTGCCCCTTCAAAGAACCTGCGTTGTCATAAAAGAGAGTCAAATCAAACACGACGTCAAATAAAAATTAAATTTAAAAATGACAGCGTCTCACATTTTTTAGATTTCCTCAACAACGCCACTGTCGGCTTCATTTTTTCACCTTTCACCGGCTCTCAAAAGTTGGAGACTGAGAAAAATCAGAGAATTGTTCAAAAGTTTTCTCAACTCCCACTCCAACCTTTGAGGAGTTTTCACTCCACCTCCAGCTCGGCCACCTTTATCCGGTGGTAAGCGTCACAGTAAGCATTCAGCACGAGGAAGCAGTCACGACAAGGTCGGAATCCATTTTTCTTTATCTCATCGAACTCCTCCAAACCCTTACATATTGTACAAGCGACCTGTTGCTCTGGACTCCGGTTCGATTACTACGATTGAGTAACATTTGATAATTCTCCGGAAAATCCTGGTTCTCTCAAAGACGAACAAGCAAGGTCACAACACTGTTCGTTCCATCTTCATGTACAGTGTATATGAGGCATCTTGTTGCAGCCAAGAAAATATTGGATATATGAACAGGTGCTAGAATGGATTCCAATGTTGGTAACAACAGCATTGCTTGTCCAGTCAGAGCTGATGTACCTACTCAAGATCTCAGAAACCGGTTTGCGAATCGCAGTTGGAGATTATGAATTCGACAGAGAACTAAACTTATATGTATGAGCCGCTTTTGAAATACACGATTTAATACATTAGGAGAAATATGTATAAAAACGCTGCACTAGTCTTAAAAAGGACTTAATGATTTCTGACGATTCTTTGTATTTTGTCGAATATTTTCTACACAAAATGATAAATCCAGTTTAAACATAGTCCAAAACGTTTTGCATGCAAAGACAATTTAACATACAATTATACAGACTTACAATTCATAATTGTTGTAATTTAGTACGGACACGCTTCTTCTTCGGAGTGGTGCCGCTTGGTTTTGGCTTCTCTTCGACAATTCCATGCTCTTTTTTAAGGTGATGCCTCATCGCTCCTCTGCTCATGTAAATGGCGTCACACAACTCGCACTTTTTGAACAAATCTCGGTGCGCCGTCCTTTGGTGCTCGAGCGTGAGACTAGCGCGCGGAAAATGCTGATTACACTGCAGACACGTTAACCCCTTGTAATGGCTGTTGAGCCTCCCGTCGTTTTTGGCGACTTCGGTCTTGTGCTTACTCTTAATATGTCTCGTGACCATCGACTTGTGAAGGAAAATAGCGTCGCAATACTGACAAGATATGAACTGGTCGAGATGCCTGGCTTTTTGGTGTTCCAGGCGCAAACTTTGACTGAGAAAGGACTCTCCGCAGAACTTGCACGTCACCGCTTTCAGCGTCTTTGGAGCCTTTGACCCATAAGTCATCTCAACTTTGCTGGTAATTCCTTCACTTTCCTTGAGTGACTGAAGTCGTTGGAATCGGTGGTAAATTTTGTCGTGTGCCCTGAGGTTACCCAGTTGCTCGAAGTGGGCGCCGCAGTCCTTGCAAACATGAATGCCCACCTCGTTGTTCTCATGCATGGCGGTGTGGTCGTCGAACGGTGCTTTTCGGATGAAACCCTTTCCACACTTTTCGCAAGTGTATTTAGGCAGCTTCTCGTGAACCTGTTGGATGTGAAACTTTAATCCTCCGACGGTTAAAAGTGTTTTGTTACAGATGTCGCAGTGGAAGGGTTTGCTCGTGTATTTTCTCGCCGCGAGGGAATGAGCGTCTCGCATGTGTTTGTAGCATTGTCCCTTATTCCCTTCGAATCCGCATAACTTGCACCGGATCCAAGTGCCGCCATCGATGTTCTCAAAGTTGTCCGTTACTTTGTGCGTTCTCCGGTGGTAGTAGCCGTGAGTCGGGTGGTTTGTCTTGAAGTCGCATTTGTCGCACACAAACTTGAACTCCTGGACCGGCTGGAGTACAGGGTCGGGATTGGTTTGGTCGAGGGCTTTGATCTTGTGCCGTAACAATTGCTTTTGAGAGGGGACCTTATCACCTCCTTTCCCCGGGAGAATTGAAACCCGTGTTCGCTTTCTAGGAGTCTTTGGTGTGGATTCAGACTTGGTGGAGGGTGAGACTTGGGATTTCTGTCTAAAATTATCATATTGAAGATTGTTAATTACAAATTACGTGGGAGTTCCAAAACAAATGGGTTATCGTCAGCTCACCGCTTTCCCGGAGGTGGTTTCGGACGTTTCTTTTTCTCAGTCTCTGAATCTGTGTCAGACAAGGGGTCAGAGTGCTCCGATATTTCGCTCATGGATTTCTCTGAATCTGAAGGTGATCCTTCATCCGGCTTCCATGATTCTTCGTCATCGTCATTTTGCTCCCATACATCTGCGGCCTCG
Organism: Alloscopus bannaensis; assembly: GCA_027743745.1. Classification (NCBI taxonomy): domain Eukaryota; kingdom Metazoa; phylum Arthropoda; class Collembola; order Entomobryomorpha; family Entomobryidae; genus Alloscopus; species Alloscopus bannaensis. The sequence continues at coordinate 7,836 of JAHZMW010002020.1, read as the reverse complement.
ACCATGTCGTCTTCGCTGCCAACTTCGGGTTTTACATCATCGTCTTCGCTGCCAACTTCGGGTTTTACATCATCGTCTTCGCTGCCAACTTCGGGTTTGACATCATCGTCTTCGCTGCCAACTTCGGGTTTGACATCATCGTCTTCGCTGCCAACTTCGGGTTTTACATCATCGTCCTCGCACGGGTCGTCATTTAGGTCCTCTACTTCCTCTCCAAAGCCAGGGCTTGTGCTACCACCAGCCGGCGGTGAACCAGGAGAATTCTCATTAGGAATCACATTCGGACTAGGAATCCTTGCAGTCTCCTTAGCAACATTGGTATTCCAGATTCCTGCTGAATCAAAGAAATACGTCGGATAGTTAAATGTTCATAATTTTTCTAATGCTCACAAATGACAAACGAGTTTGTTGAAACAACCATTTTACCTTGAAAGAACTTCCAAATATCTTGATCGAAACAGCACCCTCCCGAAATCCCCTTGCCGGTTAGGCGTTGCCCTAAAGTTGCCCTCACTTGACTCTGAATTGCCTCCAACTTCCTCGTCAAAATCAAAATGTTCTGATGAAGTTCCAGCGCCTCCGTCACCAACTTCACACACGCCTCACATAAGCAGATCTGTGTCCCTGTGTCACCGTCCGTGAAGTCACATTGTTCCTTCGGAATGTCCAGGAGCTTCCGGAGAATAAATCTGGAATACCACCGGGTTCTCGAACATTGCCCCTCCACGTCGCCAGCTTCCCTTTCGTCAACAATAGCGAAATTGGAGGAGCTCCCTGGAACTCTCACGCATTCCACGGACTCCACAGAGTTCGACGACAAACAAAGCAAACAGCGAGGTTCAATTGGTTCTTCGGAAATCGCGGAAAGCTCCTGTTTGACCCTCATGTTACTAAAAAAAGAAGATTGCAAAAATTGAAATTAAAACAAAATTATAAGCCTACATCTTAAGCATAAAAATCTCATTAATTCTTTTACCTCTAAGGATCAAACTTCTGAAAAATACCCTAAATACAAAATTTTAGTTTCTCAAATCAAATATTTATCCAAAATATTCGACTTCAGATTTCATGTACTTTCTTTTTTGACTTTTTGATTTTTTCTCTTCTATTTTTGCTTATCATTTCAAATCATCAGATTGCCTCAAAAGTCTGGGGCAAGGAGAGACAAAGCATTCACACAGTTCCTGCGAATATTTCACATTCTGAATTTGACAGAAAACTCCTCCTCAAGAACTAATGTTAATATTGATGTAAATTGCGATATGAGTTAAATTTAACAGCAATTAAGCAAAGCAGCAATTTATTTGTTATGAATGTTGTCTTATTCAGTCAAACCTTAGAAAATGGTAAATAAGTTATAATTGTTATTGTTGCAATTCTGCAGGAGCCTTTTTTCTCTTCGCCGTCGACTTTGGAGGACCTCTCTTCTTCTTAGAAACAACCCCATGTTGCTTTCGCATGTGACAATTCATCGCCGTTTTGGTCATGTAAATGGCGTCACACTTGTCACACTTTTCGAACATCTCCAAGTGCTCCTTTTTTTGGTGCTCGAGTCGGAGTTTGGCATATCGAAAAATCGCCCCGCATTGCATACACGTCGTCCCCTTGTAATGTGTCAGTCTTTCTCGGCTGTCCCGGGCGATGTTATGCTTTTTTTCCAAGTGTTCCGTCATTTTCAGCCGAGACTTGTAAAGGACGTCGCAAAACTGACATGCAACAAACAACTCCCGATGACTGACTCGTTGGTGCTCCAGCATCACACTTTGACTGAGAAAAGACTCTCCGCAGTACCTGCAGCTCCCTGGTTTCAGCTTAGCAGTCCCGGGAGCCACCTCGACTTTACTGCCAATTGCTCCACTTTCCTTGAGTGATTGCATGCGTAGAGCTCGATGGTACTTGACGTCGTGCGAATTCAAGCTGGCCCTCGAAACGAAACGGGCGCCACAATCCTTGCAAATGTAGGTGCCTAGTCCGTTGTTCTCATGCATGGCTGTGTGGTCGTCAAGCTGGCTTTTGTGGATGAATCCTTTCCCGCACGTCTCACAAGTGTATTTCGGCAGCTTCTCGTGAACCTTTTGCATGTGAAACTTTAATCCTCCGACGGTTGAAAGTGTTTTGTCGCAGATCTCGCAGTAAAAAGGTTTCTTCGAGTAGTTCCTCGCCGCGAGGGAGTGAGCGTCTCGCATGTGCTTGTAGCATTGCGCCTTATTCCCCTCGAAGCCGCACAACTTGCACCGGATCCACTTGTCGCCGTCGATGTATTCAAAGTTGTCCGTCACTTTGTGCGCTCTCCGGTGGTAGTAGCCGTGAGTCGGGTGGTTTGTCTTGAAGTCACATTTGTCGCACACGAACGTGAATACCGTGACCTTAGCTTCGGGATGGGGCTTGTTGTGGGCTTTGAGGTGATGCCGGTGCAACAGCTTTTGCGAGCCGGCGACAAACTTGCAGAGATCGCAGCTGAACTCCGTGCGGAATTTGTGGTTGAAGACGTGCGCTTTATAAGCATAGTACGACGGGTAGTCCCAGTTGCAAATGTCACAGATCGCGGGGAACTTGTCACTTCCTTTCTTCGGCAGAATTGAAACCCGTATCCTCTTTTTAGGAGTCTTTGGTGTGGCTTCAAACTTGGTCGTGGGTGAGACTTGGGGTTTTTTACTAAAATTGTAAAATTTCAATTTCATTCACTATCACAATCACGTGTTTATTGGAAAAATATAAAATACTGCCAACTCACCGCTTTCTCGGAGGGGCTTTCGGACGTTCCCTTTTCTCTTCTTCAGAATCCTCTGTGTCAGACGCAGAGTCACTGGGCTCCGAAAGTTCACTCATTGATCTCTCCGAATCTGACCCTTCTTCCGGCTTCCAGGAACCTTCGTCATCGTCGTTTTGTTCCCACACTTCAGCCACTCCTAGCGATTCTTCCACGTTGTCATCGCTGTCAACCTCGCTTTTCACTTCAACATCATTAGGCTCCTGCGTCTCGTCAATTGGGTCCTCGTCATCCCCACCGTTGAAGCTAGAACTAGGAGATGGTGGCAAACTTGAACTCTCACACCTCAAATCAGGACCGGGAATAGTTTTAGCCTTCTCTATATCCTCAGTATTCCTGATTCCTGCTGAATTAATTAAATGAAATAATTAAAAATGTGTCTCGTTTAATTGACAAATAAAAAACAAATTTGAAACAAGTGTACCATGACGCTGAAACCACTCCCAAATCTCCTGATCAAAACCCTTCGTTTCCGCATCAACCTCCTTAAAACCCAGGCCTTCCCTCAGGGTTCCCCTCACTTGCCTCCGAATTCCCTCCAACTTCCTCGTCAAAATCAGAAGATTCTGATGGAGTTCCAGGGCCTCCGCCACCAACTTCGCGCAAGATTCGCACAAAAAGATACGGACTCCTTCCCTCAAAAGGTCACACCGTTCCTCTGGAATGTCCAGGAGTTTCCTCAAGATAAACTTGGAGTACCACCTCCAGGATGATTCCTCCTCATTCCCTCCATCATCAATGCTGATATACGTCAAACTATTTCCTGGAACTATTGACTCCAAAAAGTTCACACATTCTGACGTCAGACAGAGTAAACAACGTTGTCCAATTGCTCCGGAAGTCTTGGAAGTATTTCTCTCCGTTTCCTCCATATTTAATTGTAAAATTAATTAAATATTAAAAAAGAAAAAGTTCAATGTTGATTTCTTTCTCTTTCACTCAAAAATTCTCTACTCCTGTTTTGTGTTGTTTTTCAAAAGATTTGAACTCCCGCGCAATTCTGGGGCAAACAGAGACAAAGTGGTGATACCCCTCACCATAGCAGCAACGAACACAACAACAACACAGATTTTTTTTCAATCGTTGATTGTTTAAAAAAAACAAGGCTGTGCAGTATGCGGCCCTTTTCCTCCAACGCCTTCCCCCTCCTTGTTGGAGGGGGAGGGAATAATCATGTCTCCAAGTCGTGTTGCTTGTTTTGTTACAAAATTTGCGAGGTGGAGGAGGTGGACGTAAGACCCCAATTTTTGGAGGCGTTCGAGAAGCATTTACGGAATGATGGAGGTTTGAGGAGGATCTCTGCTGGAGGGGATGAGGCTTGGAGTGATGTGGAGAGGGTCACAGGTTTTTGTGAGGATTGCGGGAAGGTGTTGGCGACATTTTGCGAGCTATTCCACGAAATGAAGACCTTAGAGCTGAGGGTGAATTGGCAGCTGTGGAAGCTGAGGAGAGTGATGACCTGCGCCGATAAGGTGAGTTCAAGAGTGAAAGGGCTGGAGGAGATGGTGCAGAAGAAGGATGAGGTGGATAAGGTGAAGGAGATGAGGAAGGAGCTTGTGAAGAAATGTAAGTTAAAAAAGTTGAAGATTTTTTTGTGGAATTTGAGAGGTTTTTTAAATGATTTTGGGGATTGAGACAGGTTCGCTAAAAATGAGAAGATCGTTGCCGTGGATAAGCCTCACAAGATGTGACGACAGAGGAACGATTGATGCGAGAAGAGCGTCTTGTAGATCTCCTCCAAAACCACCTCGAGGACTTACCTGGCCACTGCTGAAGCGTCACTCGAATTGTCAACAGAATGATTTGTCAACACTTGAGGTGGAGACAGCTATTGCGAGTATGCCACCAACACCACCACCTCCAGTAATTACTGAGGTACAAAGTTTGTCATCAGATCCACCTCCGAGTAAAGTCAGAAAAGTGCAAGAGTCTCCACCCGCACCACTCCCTAATCAGGACGCAACTCCACCACCGCCGGAAGAAGTCATTGTATCTACGCCACCCTTGGAAGCACCTCCTGCGGCGCCAACACAAGAAAATCCAGTTCCACTGTCTTGTAGATCTCCTCCAAAACCACCTCGAGGACTTGACTGGCCATTGCTGAAGCGTCACTCGAATTGTCAACAGAATGATTTATCTGAGACACTTGAGGTGGAGACAGCTATTGCGAGTATGCCACCAACACCACCACCTCCAGTAATTACTGAGGTACAAAGTTTGTCATTAGATCCACCTCTGAGTAAAGTCAGAAAAGTGCAAGAGTCTCCACCCGCACCACTCCCTAATCAGGAAGCAACTCCACCACCGCCAGAAGAAGTAATATCTGCGCCACCTTCGGAAGCTCCTCCTTCTATGCCAACACAAGAAAATTTGGTTCCACCTCAGGTGGACCATGAAGTCGTCACAATCAGCAGCGACGAAGATGAACCAGACGAACAAGTCTCCATCGAAGAGGAAGACGAAGTTATGATCACTCTGTCTAGACATCGTGTGAATACCACCAAACCTAGCGCCGACCCACTTGCCACCGGAATTCCCAGAGATGTACCAAGTTCTGAAGGGTTTGTGACCTCCACCCAGTACGAACCTGACGACGATGGCTCCTCCGCCTCCAGAATAACTTCTGACGACGAGGAGCAATTGACGACCCAAAAGACTGTCTATGAAGCCCTGGCAATGTTAAGCACCTACCGCCTCCTCCCAGGAGACCAAACCCTCGCCTCTTTTGTGGCAGAGGAGGATCTATGGGAAAGGAGAATAAAGGCTCCTCGTTTCTACCTCAACGACTTCGACCTCCGAGGAAGGTTTCCCTGTGATTTCTGCCCAGTCATTGACAAATACGCGCCGAATCTCGCCCTCCACGAATTTCATCATCATGCCATCTCCACCTCAACGATCTCATCAGCTTCCACCTTCAAATGTGCTCGATGCCGCTTTATAAGCTCCACGAAGCACTCTTACCTCCGCCATCACCTTGTCGTCCACCTCCACCTTAGGTGGGGCACATTCTGTCCAATTTGCGAGAAGGTTTTGCCCCATCGTCAAAACCAGGAAAGGAGTCAGCTTCTCCTCCACCATTGGCTCACTCATCATGACACCTCCTCCAGGCGGAGACCTGAAGACATACACCGCTGTTCCGAATGCTCCTGTCTGTTTAGAACCGTGAAGCAATTGAATCGTCACAAATACTTTAATCACCACCTCCCCCTCCGTCGATGTCGGAGATGTGATCTTGAGTTTAACTCGGTCGACATCTTTCGCAGCCACCTCACGCAATGCCATCCCACCTCCAGTGACGATTCCGCCAACAGATATCCCTGCCACATGTGCTCCACCGTGCTGAAAACCTCCTCCGACTTTGCGTGCCACCTCACCACCTCCCACACAGGAGAACCGGGCCTCACCTGCCCTTTAGGATGCGGCGCCAAATTTTTCGATAAGCCTGATGTCACTTATCACATTTTCCGCTACCATCGGCAGGCCCTTCTCAGTCAGCACAAGGTGGATAAGATGATGACCGACGCTAATTTCACGGTGGCGATAGAAGTCGCTTTGCAGGACCTCATTGTTGGATTGTCTCAGTGCAGGTTGTGCGGCTGCAGGTACACCTACGCGGCCCAGTGCGAACAGCACATAATGCTAAGGCATTGGAGCGAGTTGACCAAAAACTTGGTGAACCATCAGGTCGGCCTGCCGTTGATAAGCGTGAGCGGAATGTCACTGGGAGAAAGAAGTGAGGAAGTATCCAGAGGAATTGTAAGGGTTGATGCAGCGTCGTTGCTAGAACGGGAGGAGAGACCGAGTTGCTCCTTGGCAGTCCTTCGGGATCCTTCGAGAGGGACTGTTTGGCGAGGACTTAACAAGAATTGATAACGCTGGAAATGATCTTGATTTTGATCTGAAAAAATGAGCTCTTTTTTGTCCGTTTCTGGAACATAGTTGAGCGTCTAAAAATACTCATAACATAACTGCCATATTATAACAAACTGCAAAGTTTTAGTCAAGTTTCGAGGAAACCTTCGAGCTTTTTAAAGTTAATGTTTTATAATACACGCTTTAAAAAATTTAAATAGTTCTTGTCGTTTAGAATTGCAGTTAGCGTCATATAAAAATCTATGAAAACAATTGAGCGTTCTTGATATCATAACAAGTTTTATTCTTCACATTCTTCCCGGGCAATTGACTAAAACTCTCACTCTTCTAAAACGTGACAGCAATTAAGTTTAAATAATATTATATTCACTCGTTTATACTACAAGTGGTTGCATTTTTCACAAATACGACGACTTGACGACTGAAACTTAAAGTTTAGCTTTGCACAAACGTTACAACATTCTTACGAATTGTTCACCACGATGGGGGATCTCCAGGCTTCACATTCCCTCCGAAGAGAGCACTCTTGTCCCGAAATTCGGTGGAGCGCTCTCTCTCCGCGTTGTCGATCTGCCTCCCAATGTACATCGCGACAAAGGGGATTCCAAAAGCAGGAATCCACACCTTGTTGAAGCCGATAATATTCCACCACGCTGTGAGGTAAGACATCCTGACGCTATTTAATTCAACCTTTGACCTTCTCAATTAACGGTGGCCGGTCACAAAAAATCCCAAGTCTCTAAAAGAAAACAGGAAGCAACCCTAATGAATCACATTCGCCAAACAACTTCAAGTACAAATTGTAAATATTCTCATTGTCAACTTACTTTAAACTTCTCAACTTTGACCTTTATCCTTCACTTTGGATTAGCAGCAGCGTTGGAATATCTTGCGACAGCTTCAGCACGTTTTTCTCGTTTGTCTGGAAACAATAAAGTCACAAGTAAAACACAAGAATAGAATGTGATATCTGAACTTAAAGGAATTGCAATGTTTTCCTCAATATTGACTAAAAAACTTAGTTTTTAAATTTAACTTAACTGGCTTACATTCACGAGTCTGGTAAGCTTCGGACACGATTGCTGCAGCGAGAAGAGTAGGAACGATATAGATCATGTACCTCTGCAGTAAAGCGCCCCACATGAGCTACAGAGGACAACCGGTGACAATTAACTTAATTGTCAATTCACCGT
>JAHZMW010002018.1:0-19241 GCA_027743745.1 Alloscopus bannaensis | reverse complement strand
GAATAAGCGTCATTAGGGACGAGAGGAAGTTCTGAAGGAGTTTGTATAATGTTGCGAAGAACTTTGAGGAAGTTAGTTGGTACACTATATTATAGCACTGCACTTACCGACGAAATTAATACTAGGCAGAAACGGCAGATTTCATAGACGACTTCATTATTTTGTCTATAAACCTGGAATTCTTTGCATAACTAATCTCAAAACGAGAATCTTTAACAGAGACTTATACTTCACGATTGAACTAGTGTAAAGTGAAAGCAGTGGAAATTTATCAAGGATCATGTTTAGTTTACTCAAGGGGTGAATATTACGAGATTTTGAACGGCTGAAAAGTCATGGTCAGGGTTCTGACATCAGAGACTTCTTGCTATAATGTAAGTGCTAATTAATTGGAATTGTGGAATGCGCTTCCCTTTGCCCCTCCCGGGTGCATATGGAGCCTCACATGTCTCCCATATTCTTTGACATCAGTTGGAACCCAAAATGGTACAGATTTTTTAAAAAATGGTCATGCTTATTTGTCCAGAAATGTCTCCAACATTTTATACATATACCTAGTATTTGTAAACTTATGCAACTAAACTTTACCTGCGGCCATTAAATCAAAATTTTAACATTCTGCTCATTTTCCTTGTAAATTCTTCCCCGTATACTAACACAATAAGACGACGTTCTACACGGAATATGTAATTAAACGATTTAATTCTTCAAATAAAATGACTTTTGTCATTTCATTTTCATGCATAATAAAATCCAAGCAGAGTTGAAGGTAATGAGAACTCGTAAACTTGGACACAAGCGAGTAGATGTAACACGGTCATGTTATGTACTACAAGTAGATTTTTTTCTACAGACTAAACACTTTGAAGGGTTGACTTTGAATCTTAGGTATACAAGAGAACGAGAAAATGAATCAAAGCTCAAAGGCTTTTAGAAGAAAAAGCGCTTCTTTCGGCGCAGTGTCAGTGAACATAAATGACACGACCAAAAAAAGAATATAATGATGAGGTTGAGTTTATCGTGCTTTTTGCGTAATGAATGACTCCCGTCGTTTGAACAAACCTTGGCACAGACAGATTTGAGAGTAATGGGGGATATCTGCACAGAGGCATTTGTACAAGGGAACTGTGGCTTACAGGAGTTTACATGAAAGTGTGCAATTTGCATATCTGATTTTCATTTTCGTTTCGTTACATTCACGAAGACTTCCATTCTGAGAAAATGTCCGTGCTTCCACAACCTCAAGCTGTGTGAAACCCATATTGAACTCAAAGAAGAAACTGTGGAACGAAGTCACTACCATATAAAATGACATGATACTATTATTCTCATCGTGAGTACCTTTCTAAATTCCTTTTGGAATACAGAGTTTATATTCTGTGGGGATGTGAAGTGAAGTAGAGCTACGCCGTCGCACTTCTTGAACGGTATATTCTCCGCCTTATAATAAAAGTGTTCTTTTTGAGTATTGTTAGATGATTAGGAAACGATGTTAGTAAATGGGAGTTTGAACAGAAAATCAGAATATAACATGAGTTCACACATTTAAATTTATTTCACAGCTACACACTACAAAACTATTTTTATTATATATCCCTGGCTCTCTGAGCGTGGACCACACCAGAACTCAATCAGTCTTATGTAAGATATCCACTCATGAACATTTTCGTGTTGTTTGTCGACTCTGACATTGTTTCGTCAAGTACGCTAACCACTGGATTTGATGCTTTAGTGAAATAATATATGAAATAACAGAAAGTAATGTCAAGGAACATTAATCTACTCTACCTTACTCTAAATTTTGAGATTGATATGTCAGCTTTCTTTCAGCAAACCTAAGTATATGCATGTAATATTGTCTCAAAAAGTACGATTTACATTTTCAACATTCACTCTATCTAAAGTAATTGTGGTTGGTTTCTAGATCTAAGTTTCTCGTGGAACGTCGAGGGCCGCTTGTAATATTACAAGACTTTTTTTCTCTAATAGCAATACTTGTTCAAGTCTGAACTCACTCTCGTCCCCGTTCACTTACTACTTCAAGCCGTGACTACTTTCTGTCATGAAACTACAATGCCTACTCTCCCTTCTTCATGAGAAAATCTCCGTTTTCTTTACTCCCCTGAAAAGTATGCCTGTCACCCACGTATGTTTTTTTATATTGCTGTTTATGGGATAGTATCTCTGAAAAGGTTTGGCTGGGAAAAATCTCTGCACTTCAATTCTTTCTCTTTTGCTATCTCGATCTAAGCTTATAATATAACTTGTAAAAAATCGAAATTTGAAAGTATGGAGTGCTAAAGATTCCTTTCAAGGGTTTCGCAAAAGATGCTGCTATAAAACCTTTGTGTGTAATCCCGCAGCTGGAGCTGCACATGGTAGTTGTACACTATCACATCACATCATCAGGCATCTTGTTTAAATGTTGCTAGCTAAGCATTATTTTGCCTCTACAACATGAAAATCTTAACTGCGCGAGTAAAAATAGCTTGCGTGTAGTATATTCCAGTAAATTTTAGCCTATGAAAATGCTGCAAATTTAAAAGTATACGTTGCCGACTTTCCTAGAAAGCGGGGTACGCTTTGTAGTCTGTCTTCAACAAAATGACAGTTTGAAAAGCCACAAATAATGAATCAATACAACGTTTCCTTTGCATTGAAGAAGTCTCATTATTAAATACATACAAACTTTTACAAACTCATCTAATCTGAAGTCTCTGCAACGTTGGAGTCGTTAGTCATATTACCAGAAAAAAATCGTATGAGTGCGTTTTCGTGAGTTTAGAAGTGAAATGGATTTGACTTATTTTTCCAGCAAAACGTTTCACCCCACCTTTGTACACTGTTACTGACAAAGCACAACGAACTGGGTTGCTTGCAGGAAGTATGCACTTGCACACTGCTTTATACCGCAATAACCTCTTATCGGCCACGCACCAGGCAGGACTTGAATGGAGTTGAATTGTGATGTTGTAATCAAACTTGAATCCAGCGATTAATAAATGTAACTCTAATATATTAGTACACGGTTTCAGGAGTTTATCCACATTGTATCATTACGTCATAGAATATGACAAAAGCAGCACTTTTGCTTTCGTGACTCAGTTCATATCTTCGTATATGTCACCGGAAGTGGTCAAACAGGCAGAGTTAGTGCGATTTTAAGCATGTCAGAAAGGACGTTTTATTTTTGCTGTAAAGTTGTAGCCAATAAATTATTGACTATATCAGTTGCAAATCAGAGAGCGAGAGGATGTACAGCGTAAACACTATATTCAATTCAACGTATTGGTGATCCAAGTGAAGTTTTGTAAGCAGAACTCTTAACAGTGCACTGCTAGTGAATCAGGTTAGCTACTAGTGTAACTTTTACTATAATGAAATTAATATCCGACTTCCTCATTTTCATTGTCATTTAGCTAAAAACTGACAAAGGACTATTTTTATATCTTAAGCTTATGTGGTGGTTGTTCTCGTGAGTAAATTTCAAATATAAGTTATTCCATGGTAGACATGAATATGTAATAACTAGACCCTTGTTATCAATAGGCGTAGGTGAGGCACAATCTACTTTGAGCGTCGGCATTGTTGATTCATCACGGCATGAAGGTGATAAATATTTAGTGAAGTTGCTACCTGCGCTTTATAGTAACAATAGCACTCGTACTATTTTTAGCCTAGCACATCAATAATGCGGAATTGATGTGAGGTAATTTAATATTTTTTGTACGGTGACTCAATTTCTGTCAAAGGAGCTCTAATAGGCACTTGCGCTACTTCTACAATTAACATTGTATGTAAAAATTTCTTCGTAATTTAAACAAAAAAATCATAAGGTATACAATAAATACGCAGTCGGCTAGCTAAAATTAGCACTAGTTGTTACAGTTGCAGAAATCGACACCACTCCAATATGAAACTTTCCCAAAATAACAATACACTGCACAACTATCGATTTTCACCTCGTTTTTCTTGTCCATATTTGTCTAGACTTGCAATCACAAACGCTCCTGAGCCACCCCGTAATAGCCAATTTAAAAAGCCTTGAAACATCACATTGAAAAAAGGAACCACAGACACATCAAATCAAGTATATTTATCACGCAATTTTTTATAAATAACGGAGTGATATATAATTCCTTTATACTATGCCGTAAAAGGGACAAAGAAATAATAAATGATGTTCAACGGATAGAGTTCCCCAATAAATAAAGGCACAGACACCAAAGTAGGTTTATTCAGTGTGCTGCTGCGAATAATAAATAATTTTGTCCACTCAAGGGTAATTTTTAAACGAGGCTCAGGAAAGCGTATAAGACTTGAGAAAAATTGGATTTCACCCATCCATATCAAAGCATCGTTGTTTCATTTCTGCACTCATCCACGAGTCATCGGGAGAGGCACATTTGGAAGCACATACTCTTACAACCAAACTAATTTCCAATGTACTCTTGTGAAACATATTGGCAACCGGACCGGGGAAAAGCTATAGTCTGCAACTATCCATATAGGCTTGTTCTTGTTAGCTCATAGGCTTTGGAATCCCATCATTATCTCAGCAACGTACGCGCCCCTATAAGGGAAAAGTTTGGCATTCTCTCGCCCTGGATTTAAAATCACAATGAGCATAGTTTAAGAGACCTGGCTGGCTCAAGTGGTGGAAACGAAAACCGTGTTTGCTGTCGTTCAAAGGAACTTGTAGGAAGAGACTGCATCGTTGTGGTTTTACTATTCCATGCATTCATGCATCTCAGGTCTGAACTCAGGTCCAAAATGACACACCACCCGTACCAGCATCGTCGTATCACTGTTTGCATTTAAGGTACGTATCAAAATAGACAAATAGATGAAAGGTGAGGTAGGGAGAAGATACATTTTAGGAGGATTTCACGGAAAGCAAAGCAATCTGCCTGGGTGCCTACAACACAAACATTACGCCAGAATTTTATTGCGCTGATAAGCATCTTGTCGGATGTACCTAAACCATGTCTCCCATAATGCGTGGGTACACACACACACACACACACACGGAGACCGTTATTGATGCAAAGTCGTTCCCATTCCGGTAAAAGGGGAGCATCAGAAATGCGGAGTGAGAGGGAGAAATGGTAGAAATGGGAGAAAGTTACATGGAAAAGAAAATACTCCCTCGTTTGAAGCCCCCTTTAACTCGTTTTCACTCTCCGGATTGCAGTTTTCCCTACACAACGAGAAAATCCCATTCACTTCTGTGTTTATTTGGAGGATAGAGGTTGTAAGTGCCAAGTGAAATGATATTATACAAAAGGAAACGAAGTAATATTTAGAAAATAGGAAAGAAAAAAATACTTTCAGTCAGTATGTCTTTACCAACATATCTGCAAAACGAGGAGGGGAATGTTCCCTTGTTTTTCATACCAGTAAAATTTACTAGAGGCATCTCTGAATTGAGTACAACGTCTACTATACACGTCATTTCAGGATTCAGCAAACTGTTGCCAGCACTTATATAAACTGTTGTGTACTTTTTCTTTCAGCTCTCATTTTTTCTCTACAATCGTCCGAATTTTTAACGGTTTATGCAATACATGTGAGGGGTGCTCACATAAATACTAAAGAATACACGAGATTTTGGCACTCATGCATAAAAGTGTGACCGAAAGAGCAATCGGACGGGCAACAACGTTTTGTTTAGGATTGCCTCCCTGTGATGTACTCACAGTTGTTATTTGCTTTTCGTTCTCTCTCTCTCGGATATGACAATGCAATGCAATACTCTCCCAAAAGTTTGCTTTCTCTTACTACGAAGTCGAGAGTTTCTCCATATTATCAAGCCGCATCAGCATCAAATTTCAAGAACTGCATGCACTCAAAGAAATTTCCCCTTATAGAAATACGTACAAGTGCTCATGTAAGCGTACATAATAATGAGAGATAGTAGCGAAGCTTGCAACACTTGCCTTTGACAATATCCTCGTAGAACAAGACTTGAAGATCGAGTCGATCTTGTTATCGTTTACGTTTTACTTTGCGCCTAGATTTTCTCATCTATCCAAACAGCTTGAAGGGTTTCTTTGTAACTGTCTGCATAAATACTTCATGTGCATTACGGATGGAGGGAGTGAAGACAACGGGAAAAGTCATATATGATGATGTGAGCATAATATAAATCTGAGTTTCTCCCCTTTATAGCTTATACGACATGCCTACATGTTATTTAGTGTGGCCGAAAAAACACATCTTGGCAGTTCGCTGTTGTGCGTACCCAGCGAGTTTTTGGAGTAGAGACGTGGACTCTGTTCTGTGTATTGTGTAATGAGACGACTCACCATGCGATGCATGCAAGGCAGTACGAGAAACCGGGTTCGGGGAGTATTGATTTTCCACAGTTTTCACTCTCTCCAGCTATTGCTTGCTAGAGAGCGTAAAAAGGGTTTGCTCCCTTTGGCATATGTATACACTGCAGCTTGTCCCAGCAGCTCCTCTTTATAGGCTTAGTGTGTGTGCCTACTTCCGTTTGCTTTACTATGAATTTTTTTTCAAAGCTTTGCATTGTATCACCATCTCCCTCGGAGTCTCTCTGGCGATGTTTTAGAGATTGGTGTTGCCTAGATGGAAAAGAGACGGATATATTGTTAGAGAGAACACTGCTTTCTCAATGTACGCAATGCTTTCTAAGGGAGACGTGTGTGAGTATGCTTGCTAAATACGGTGAATGAAAGTCAGCTAGGACTACAGCACGTACCGAGCCAGTACGTTGCTTTCTCCTTATCATGATACGTTTTCCAGCTCCCCTTTATGTAGAAAAGTCATGGAAAAACAGAAAGCAAATGCAGTGCAGCTGTATTCCTCACAACGACAGGATAGACTCCTGACTTTCTCTGCTCTCTAACAGTTGCAAACTTGCAATTGCACCCCCTCGATAAAATCAAAAAGGTTTTGGTTTCGTTGTACGTCTAATCTTTTTAGAGAAGGTGAGTGAGGTGGTTATCAAAATGAAAGTGCGGTGGTGTCTCTGTTGACTTTTGTGTACGTTTTTTTACCACACCGCAATTACGAAGCTGGGAAGTAAATCCTGTTCCAGTTGATTGTGGGAAGCATATTAATCTAGGTCTTCGGTTAGCGATCTAGGTCGCTAGCAAGCAGGAGATTTGTTGAAACGCAGAGTGAAAAGCAGTGAGTTAACATCGCCAACTTTTACACGCGAAACATGAATGCGGGAGTGCAAGTGCTGGTGATTCGGACAGAGAGAAAGTTTGTCGGTTGTCTAAGGACATTGAATGAATTACGGTCATTTAGTGCCTGAAAAGATAACGCGAAATGCCTCTGACGTGGACGAGGTGTTTGAGGATATCGAATGCGGAATCGACTGTGGGGAAAGCCAGCATATTTCATTTCAGTGTTCTCACCATAACATATGACTTTGAGAAATGAGAAAGTGCACACAATTCCACTAAGGATGGTATCCAGTCATGTTAAGTATACCATGAAAGTGCAAAGACGTAGTTCTCCCAGGACTTCGCAGTGACAGTGATTTGAAGAGTTTGAAAGTGCTGCGTTTCCATTTTCCTCATTAATTCCAATTATTTTGGTTTTCCATTAGTATCGATCCTTTCGATAGATTCTTTTAGCAAACTTTTAAAGAGTTACACTTTCCACCGACTCAGTTGATGATTAAATTCAGATATGCTAAATTTCCCACTTTCAAATAATTTCGAAAATTCGATAGCACTCTGTTTCACACAGAGCACACCGTTTTTGTTTCGTACAACATTTTAGATAATATAATACCGCCTGGTTGGTGTAACATTAAAGTATCGGATATTCATAAGGTGGAGGAGTGCCAAGTCGTCATCAAAGGTAACTCAAAGCATCAATTTTCACTTCACAATCTTCATATTAATGGTTATGAAATTATCGCGA
The DNA here is from genome assembly GCA_027743745.1 of Alloscopus bannaensis. Classification (NCBI taxonomy): domain Eukaryota; kingdom Metazoa; phylum Arthropoda; class Collembola; order Entomobryomorpha; family Entomobryidae; genus Alloscopus; species Alloscopus bannaensis. The sequence continues at coordinate 11,339 of JAHZMW010002018.1, read as the reverse complement.
TCTATCAGCTACCATGAAGGACAATGTTTTCACTAAAAGTAATACATGCGCGCAGGTTTTATAACAACTGCACCTTTCAACAGGGTTTCCATTATTTGCAAAAATACGGCAGTGGCAGGCCCTTCCAAATAAGACAGTTGACGTGATACAGTAAATAGAAGTGCTGAGAAAGATTGACACAGATCCAATCAACCCTCGCTTCACCACTTTTACAAACGTCTTGCCATAATGCATAATTAATAAATTTCTCTAGGTTTGTAGCAGTTTTGTATTAATTGGAAACGAGAAGAACTGGGTTGGGAGAATTGAGCACGCTTAGTATTCAGCAAAACACTCTTTGCATACCTATGCAGCCCACACACCGACCAGATTGATAAATTAATGTAAAAAGAATTTCTCTCAATCTCCGCAGTTTGCTCACAAGCAAAAAATAAGTTTGGTAACAAAACGGACGGTAAAAAAATAAGCTTGGCTACTAGAATTGAGTGAGTAAATGAGCTCTTTTTGTGTTTTTTTGGTTTAACTAAGTGTTATACATGGGAAATGCTTCAGACTGTTGAATTAAGAAATATTGTAAAAAAATACTGCTAATGATACTTTGAAGGAATGCTGCTGCGGTCAGGTTAAGAACAAAATAATTCCATGATTCATGAACAGTATTCAAACGTGTATAAAGTAGAAATAAACTTCAATAGCTGCGGCGAGTAGGGAACATGGGTTGGAAGTGAAAAAGTTTATTGTTACATTAGCCATTTGCTCTAAGCTGCGCTAATGTGCTATAAATCTGTGAAGCACTCAGGCCAGTGTTGAACTTTGTTCCTGGTATGTGGTGAAGAATGTTTTGGGAGGTAATAATGCATAATGAAACTCATTTTTATTTATCCATGGGTTTTTGTTTATTAGTGGTAAAACCTCGTTTTGATGAGCGAGTCATTGATTACATTACTCCAACTGTACAACTGTAATATCAGCCAACTAATATGAGTTAGTCTAATAATAATGCACTTATTGTCGTATGTTATTTAGGCCAACAAATCTTGGAGACGGTTAGCTAAAACTTTTCATGGTTTGTCAAATACGCAATATGTTTAAATTAGGCAAGATCATTATGATCAAGGGTTTAAACTAAGGAATAGAAATTATTTCTATGCAAAGTCATTTTTTCTTTATTCGTAGTATTCATAGTATTCGTGTATTTTCTTACTCCGCATCAACCGCAAGCAGAAATTACGTTAAAAACATTCCAAGCAAGACAAGCATTTTAGCATAATTTTCTCGATCACTTGAGCAGACATTTCCCACGTCGCGTTGTCATTTCTTACCTTCTTTGTGCTCCTAACAAAATGATATACTTTCTGCACGTTCAATTTTTGTGATTTGGGAGTAATACAAATGGGCTACATACCTAGATAAGTAGCACGTAGAGACATGAGCATGAGGACTAAAATCATGCATGCCAGAATCAGGATTACCTAAACACTATAAGCGTAATAAATAACTAAACTACCTATTCGTAGTAGTCGCTATTATGGTGTCCATATCGGACATTATTGGACCGGTGCCAAATGAGCGTCGAAGTGGAACGCTCTTAATTATTAGATCCCTCAGCAGTTAAATGTCGTTGTGCTATTTACGTACGACAAGAATAAACAGATTCGCGTTTCGCGTACTTGAAAACTTTCCACCCTTGTGCTTCACCGAAGGTTCCTTTCCTTCCAAGTCATTTCATCAAAATGCGCAATGCTTGTTGCGAGTAACTTCCTTCATCACATAGCAGTCTTCCGTAATATCCCGAAAAGAATTTATACGATACTAATAGATTTCAATGAGATTCAGGGTTTCGTTAATATAAACCAGATTAGGCTTCAGAAGGCAAGCCTTCTCTGTAAAAGGACGCATTACGCAACAACGATCTCACAATCATAGGTACTCAAATCGTACACTTTTCAGCTTTTAATATGCCTCAGCCTCTGCAATTGTGAATACAACAGAAAAGACTGCAGAACTTCATATTGTTACTTCAACTGTAAAAGAGGACTTGTGAAGCCTGCACAGTACGTAATAGAGAATTCACAGTATCCTCATGTGTAAGCTCTTGTATATTGAGTCGGAATATAAGCATTCACGCAACTGACGCAACGTTATTATTACCCATACCGATACGCTTTACGGAATTTCAATTAAGAACCCGCTGCGAATGCCATGAAATTCTCGTCGAAACTTCTCCAGCTTCAAAGCAACGGAGGAATAAATTGCTTTCCGAGGATTAAATCAATTGCCTTCACGAGTAATGTCTTTTTATTGTCCACAGAAAAGGAAGACAAGAGGGTTTTTTCTTGAAGAAGAAAAAAACAAGTGGTTTAACAATTATTCTTGTATGGCGACCATAGGAGCTTTCACCGGAAATGAAGAAAGCAGCTGTGGTGGCGTCATCGACATCATGAGCCATTTTCACTACAAACGAGGAGAAATTCCCAGAAGCACCACCAACTTCCCCAATAGGCCGTGCCCATCATTAGAGTGAAAGTCAGCCAACTCATTTGTCCATTGTATGCTGTCTCCCTGCTCAAGCTCGACGTACGACGAGTGTCAAGGGTAGCAAACATAAATCCTTATCTTTCTCCCCCCGCTTTCTCCTTCTGTAGCCTGAAACAATGGGAGAAAGCCCAACCTCGTGTTTTTTCAAGTTGTGTGCATTGTGCGTCTCCTCTTTGCCCTTCTGAGCCATATTTCTCGGAAGTGTGTTTAATTTTCCGCAATGGTGGCATCGTCCGCAGGAAGAATGGGTGTTTCAAAAAAGAAAAAGTTGTCTTCGGCAAATCGGCGAATTCGGGAGCGGTCCCGACTCTCCTTCCTTTTCGTTATCTTTTTTTTCGGCTTGTTCAGTCTCATCATTGTAATGGAGAGTTTGATGGCAGACGGGGATAAGAACCTGCTCAAAGATGACGATGGAGATGTGGACGGGGAGGATTACTCGAGTTGGGATATTTCCTACGAAGAGTCTCCTCCTGGAGCTGGCTCCTCAGCTTCTTCGTCATCCTCGTCTTCGGCATCAGCCTCTGCTTCCGTATCATCGTCGTCCCACAGCACCACAGCGAGTAAACATAACCATGATAATAAAAGTAGGAACGTGGCGACAATTAACATTCCACACGTTGGCAGCCTTAGGTACCAAGGACCTGCTCCGAAGCAAGAGCCATTGCAGCATGTGGACTCGCGTGTGTCCACTCTAGCAGCTTTCTTAAATCGGAACCACAGTTTGAGTAGGACTAGTAGTAATAATCCCACTATTGGAAATAGTAAACCCAGCAGTAATCTCAATGAGCACAACAACCACTCCAGTAAAAAGGGCCCAGCACCTCTAGGAGCTGCTTCGTCGTCATCTTCTTTCTCCTCGTCGTCGTCTTCCCGTAGGAACATTCATCCAATTCAACCTGACTGGCAAAAGGTTGTGGGCTCCAAAGAAAAGTTTTATGTCTATTCGGCCTTCTACAATTCTCTCTACGAGTAAGTCAGTATCATATATGTATATATAGTTGTTTTAGAGAAAAACTCATTTTCCAAGCTGGTGCTTTCCATCTGGGCACGGGTTTGTCGTTGCCCAAAATGTGGCTTTCCTTTTTTTGCCGCTTGTAAGTGAACGTGTGCCACCAATGTTTTCGTTGAGAATGGCTACACTTATGCTTGATCCTCTTTACATTCCTTTATCCGTGGAGAAAGGAGGGAGAGGAGTTCTGCTTTTTGTTCGAGAGTCGCATTGCGTCCCTTCTTACCGTTTGCTTATTGCTGGAGCTATCATAACGATATGATACCATTCAAGGAATGTGTGTGAGGTCTATATATAGTCAGGTTGTCTCGCTCTCAACGTAAGCGACTAAAGGAGCAGAAAGCGAAAAACAGTAGAAAGTTTTAAGTTGACTGTAAAAAATGTACCGGCATTGAAGGAGAAAACGAGGTGTGATATCGTGGTTGTTTGTAAAGAAGTCACCAAATAGCAGCAGCTTGCTCTTTGCATGTCCTCCAAAGATCTATTTCACACAAAGCTACACATAATATTATACAGTCTTTTATGTAAGCTTATTATCGTGGTCTGGCCATAAGGCTGTGTCGCATTTAGACCATTTGTCTCTTTCAAAATTAATTTCCGACATCACTCCTTTCTCCCTCACTTTCACTTACCTTATTATCCTCATAACTCTTCATATCCCACAGGAACTAGCACAAGCTGTGGGATGTGGCAGACAATCCCTTTTTTCTCTCCTGTGTTGTGAAAGCAAGATAATAGACTTTTTCTTTTTCATACAGGATTCATAGTATATACCTAGCCTGGCTTTCATTTGGAACCTTGTTAAACTGCGAATGGTGACGACAGATTTTTTTGTTCTCTAAATATTTTCAATGGTGTTGTGGGATTGGAGAAATTTGTTTGATAAATGGACATGCTAAACTGCCTAACCTTCAACATTGCTTTGTGGGGATAAAAAATAGTGATAAACCACGCTACACACTTGTTTTCTTTGACCTTCTTTGCTCAATTCAAAGGCTGTATATCGCGCACAAAGTGCGTAGGAACTGTATAAAGAACTCGTTTACTTCAAATGATCCAATTATTGTCAGTTAGTCAGTTATTATGATCTTACAAGAAACAACTATTTATGTATTAGTGACAAAATTATTCGAACAGTGAACCCTTTTAGATCCTATACTGAGCATTTCAATTCCAATACATTGTAATGATGTTCATAAGTTTGATGTATGCTCAGAAGTATGATTTTTTATGTCTGTAGAGTCTCCAAACTCAATTTAGTCTTACTGGTCATGATGATATCGATGAAGCTTATTTCGTTAAGACCGGATAATTGATTTCGCATTGTTATTTGAATGTTAAGCTGTATAAAAAACACATTTTAGGGTACAAAAATAACTAATGAGATAGTAGGAACCCGAGAGGTTTCACGTCAGCGAGTTACAAGCAAAAACCTTCGTAGTTTAATTACGTAATGAAAGACAGCCCTTTTATTCAGCTATTTTTGGATTAATGTGCGTGTTCCGAATGTAAGGATTCGTCAATTATTCTCTAGTAAGAGTGAAGTGTAATTATGGTGGCTGACTGAAACGTAATTGAGATTAAACATTTATATTTGGCTCCACAGTAGTAGTAGTTCCACCTCAAAATACCCTTTGTTTGTAGGTATACGCTGCAGTGGTTATAGAAGCTTATAAAATGCACTATTGCAATGATGCCCAAACCAATTTTTTTATTTGGACTCGACTAAATTGCAGTCATATCCGGGTTATTGGTGCGACCAGGACCAAGACAACTCAACACGTTCAGTGTCGATTTTATGACAACACTACAAAACTGTATGCTGTAGTGGATGGAAATGTTAGAACGATTCGGGAGAACTGGAATTTGAAATATAGGTAAGGTTCCACTTGTATAAGTGTCATTTCTTTTTGTATTTTGTACCACACTGGATGTACGCACATAAAAAGCAATTTTATTAAATGGAAGCGTAAAGCTTTTTATCTTCTATGTACATCATTCCCAGAATATTATAAACATAACAAAAGGCTCTTTTGTGAGAGTGCGTCCCGCAAGTCACGGTTGGTTAGATAATAATTTATAGGAACATCGAAATGGTTTTTCGTGTACACTGACACACAAATCACAATTCACGACAAAGCAAACGTCTTTCTTTACAATTTTATCCGGACACTCTTTCAACGTTGTAAATGACACACTTTCAGGATTGTTTGAGAATGAAAGAATGTTTTTCACAAGACATTAATACCACTTCTATTCTATGCGCCTTTTGATGTCAGACTGTTTGAAACATACAAAATCGTAAAAGCAATTTTGTCAACAAAAGGCATGCCAGCCTCAAAAACCGCCTTGATGCAAGCTTCGTTGCTATTTATTCACCGTTAAATTCAGAGAAAAAATTCACGCGTAACTATTCCTGGTATTTTTAGCTGTGAGGAAAGAGCGCAAGTGCTACAATACAATTAGGTAGCTGAATTGCTGCGGATCAAATGTTTCAAATCGTGAAACACTTTGCAACTCCAGTAAACTAAATGTAGTGTCATGTAGGATCTAATTCAGTCTGTTCGTATGTTTCAACGGATAAATAAATGCGCAAAATATAATATTTACGAGAACAAGCCCTAGTTGAAGTGGAAACTTTTCTAAGAAGGTTGTACATGGAACATTAGGTATTCAAGAATGTCTACTGATAGAGTACAACCCAGTGAACTGTATGCACTTCTATATACAGCTTACGCACTCCAGTGACTTTCACTTTTAGAAAGCTTTCACTATCTTATCAGCGCAAGTACTTTGGAGCTCCCTACAGAATTGTAGGTCGGTAGATTTGTTTATGAAATAAGCCCTCTCTGTCTGGCTTACGGTAATTGTAGGAGGAGAATGGGGGCGCTTGTCCTCTTAAACCTTAGACGAAGAGTTAGCTGCTTTGTTAAGCATGATTTACGATCGTCCGCATGGCCGCACTAATCTGTTAGTCGAAGTCAAACGTACTTGGTGCGACGTGTAATGGTAAAATTTCCACTTACCTAATTTTAGCAGGTGAAGAATATTGTTTCATGGGGATTGCCAATTGCCACTCTGGATTTTTATTTCATTTTTATTATAGATACACGTTGATTTATATTTTGTTAGACAACCAAAAAATAGATCAGAACTCCAAGTTAAAAGAAATGGAGAGATTAGATATTGGACATAATGAAGGAATTTACTTAAGAGAACCCGTTGCAATAATTTCATGCGTATTGTTTATCGACCTGACAGTGTATATATTGTAAAATACTCCAGAGGTACAAAAATTGACCAGTAGAAGCATTTTATAAAGAGTGGTTCAAGAACAACTAATTATACCTAGAAACTGAGGGAGGACCGATTGGGAATAATTGATTTTTATGCTGGAGATGCCTTGTGTATAATAAGGTTAAGGAGAAAATCCATGAATCCACGCAACTCGATTTGAGATTTGTAACATAATGCAAAAGAAAAAATGCTTTCGTAGTAGAATTAGTGCACTCAAGTGTATTGATAACAAAAAAGTTATCATCAAGAAAACAAATTATGCTGCGCTCCGCAATAAACCTTGTTTGGTTGTTAGTGCCAAAAACTTGCACTTAAGAAACAAATAGGTAGGCGAGTATCTTGTTGTTGACACAAACAAAACTGTTTTCTTGGTCTCCAATGTACAATACCCAAAATACACACTTTTTATAATCGTAGCATCCTCCACAACACGACATTTCCACAATTTCTCATACGTCCCGCTCAGTAAACTGAATAAAATCCGTAATAAAAATAGCGGCTTAAGCCACGAAGTGCTGTAACTTTAGTATTACCTTTATCACGGATTCTTCAGCTCCCGACAAAAAACAGCGTATACTAACAAGCTTAGTTTAGTAAAAATGAGAAACACCATCAGACATTTTGCTTCAATCTGAGCGACCTTTTTTTAGCCATGTTTCAAAACGTAATTACGATAAATCCTCACAATTGATTTATGAACATGAAAACGACAAGGTTCCCAGTTGCTCAATCAGATTATATTATTATGTAGTCTTGAGCCCTTTGACTTACTCTACAGCACGATATTTTTATTTTTTATTAAAAGGGGACTTTTGTTATATGACTTCGATTCGGAGAAGTCGTTCCCTTGTTGGGCTTCCAACAAGTCACGTTCACGTCTCCAAAACTTGTCCCCTCCAGAACACAAAAACCACATCAACTCAACGGAAACGACGGGCTGATGCTAGGATAAAATACAACATATATGAGGTTTCTTATTTCTTGTGCTCAGAATGATGACGACAATGAGAGAATTCCATCAAAGGAATAGCTTGTCTCCCAGTGATCGAGAATGAGTATGTTCTCTTTGAGACAGGTCTCTGGGGAAGGAATCCGGTGAAAGTTGTGTAGTAAAAACCGTACATACATAAGTTGAACTGCAGGAAAAGCGTCGAACAAAAACACGCATGTATTTTGTAATCGATTCATTGGAAGTGGATGAAAAATGTTATCGTAGTATATTTTATGGAAGCTAAAAGTTTTGGTGAAAGTTAAAAAAACACAAAGGCTCTTCTCACTCGTGTTGAATTTTCTTGTTCTAACTACAATGTACGAATTTAAAAGAGAATTGCGGATCAAATTGCGAATGAGAAGGAAGCGTATATGTGCACATTTAGCATTTAAACTATAGCTACGTTAATAATTCCAATGTCCAGGGATTTCATTTAATTTCGTGCACACGCCTTTATGTGTTTCCCCGAGGTATACGATTTTAATGCATGTATGTATGAATCTGGAAATACGACGACACAGGCGGAAGGAATTTGAAATGGTATTATTCCCAGAAAGTTTTTGTCTGTCCTTTCTCCAAGCATGTGGAGCGTGTCGTTAAACACGGAATGAGATCTGCTTAAGCATTCACGTCCGACGTAGTTTCTCCGTGCATATGATTAAACGAGAGTGAAATCCACTTTGAGACGAGTTCCGTCTAAATAGGTAGCACGTATAGAACATACAGTTCTGTGATTCCAGCACGCTCAAAGAAATCCGCTTTCTCTCAGTGCTTTACCAATTGAAGAAAGAAAAGCCCCAGTGAAGAGAAAGTGAAAGAGAGAAATACTGTATTTATTGAAGCGAGCACCTGATATATATTTCTTTAATATTCCAGTGCTTGCTTTATCATCTGTTACCTTCCGGATCGGAAAGTGAAGCCTCGCTACGTGTCTGTGATGGCAAATGCTTCGCCAACCTCTGCTGCCTCGAATATCCTCCGGGTTCAATACTCAACGGAGAAGTCACATCAACTCGTTGACTTTGCCGCTTGTGTGAAGCCCATACACTTTGCGTACAACAATGTAATAAACTTCCTCGAATGGATGGAATTTCACAAGCTGAGTAAGCAAGGCATAATTTAAGTTAACCTAGAAATACAGAAATTTCGAAAACTAATACTTTTGATACTGCCTTAAAAGTGGGCGTTCAACGGTTCACCTTTTTCAACCATACCATCGGGCAGGAAGTGAGTTGCATCATGAAAGCGTACGGGGATGAAATCGAGGTGCTTCCCTGGTAAGTTCTTGGGCAGTCATCGCAAAAAACCCTTGCTTGTCACTCCCAATAAGTTTGAATGAACTCAGTCAATTGTGTTTGGCTAGGTCCCTCCCTTTCGTGTCTCAAAAGGAAATTCGAACAGAAGGACTGTTTGCAGCCTTGAACGACTGTGTGTACAGGCATCGAGGTGCTTCCAAATACCTTGTACTTATAGACTTGGACGAGATGATTGTTCCGAGGAAAACTCACAACTACTCCATGTTCATCGAGCAACTCGACACGCTGTCGAACAAGAAGAAGATAGGGGCGTATTCCCTCCAAAACGCATTCTTTTACCTGCAGTGGCCAAATGACATGAGCGTGTTTAAAATCGAGGGGAATCCCTTAGCGGAAGAAGTGAGCAGATACTTGACGATGTTAAGGAAGACGAGGCGGAGATCTCGATTACATCCGCACAAACAAAGGTTAGCAAATAAAGCTGTATGCAGATTAGGGTTGTCCTTGATTTCAGCGTTTTCACCGCGTTCGTTTTAATTTATCCTTTAGGTCAAAATACATTTGCGACCCGGAGAAAGTGATTGAGGCCGGTACGCCGTTAAATGATAATAAAAATGCCTTTGCTGTATTCGTAGTGTTGGTGGATTTTTCTCAAACATGCAAACTTGTTTTAAAACCTTGTAGGAAATCATTTTGTCTGGGAAATGGCAACAGGCTACTTCACTCTGTCTGTGCCACCGCACCTGGGAACGGTCCGCTCATATCTTTGGTCAAAAGCTTGCCATAAAAGTTGCCGAGAGATTGAGGGCTGTTACCTCAACCTGCAATCTAGATCTGACTAAAGTTTTAAGGTACTCCAGCCGCTCCTCCGGAAACGAAACGAAAGCTCCTGCGAGAATAAAAGCGTAACGGAAGAGATTACTGAAACAGTCTCCATTCCAAAAAATGTTCCACATACACTGACGTATAGTTATACAGGTAATGTAAGTCTACTATATATAAGCTCGAACATACCTTATGGACACAAGCCATTCTACTCGTGTGTATGTGCGTATATCAGCATCGCGTTTAACACGACAGCTACTGTGACAGTGTTACGATATAGATGGAGTGAAAATCACAACTTCAAACAGTACATATTAATTTGTTTCAAACACAACGTTGGAAAAAAATGTCGATGTCTCTACGCTTAGGATTTTGTAAGCCACAATTCAAAAGCGGCTGTACTCATTACACATACGGAAACGCTCATTCCCAAAAAGATTGATGACGTCTTCGGCTTTTAAAGTGTCAACATATCTATATTTTTATATGATGACAATGATTGTTGCGTAGTTCTGTTCTAGTCAGAGTTTTAGTCAGTGTCAGAAAATTAGTATGAATTTGATTTTTGCGGTCCGGTGAGAAGATGCGTACAGGATACCTTTCTCGAATCAAAAAACGGTTGGTCATATCTGACTCAAGGTTGTTAAAGACAATTCTCGTATATTTAACCATAATCTTGTTGTTTAAAGGCTAGGAACATGTATAACCGAGTCCAGCAATTCTGTTCAGTTCCGCTTCACCAGTTATATCGATTGAATACAATGACTGCCACATTAGTGTGGATTAATTTGCCTCTCTGTAAATGCAATACTAAATAATCCGGAATAAATTCACTCCGGAGCTAGAATTGAATGACTTAAAAGGTAAATGGTGACATGGGCCAGCGGTGAGGCCCTTTTGTACATAATAATTTTGATGGGATTGTACGGATAGGAAAAGGTAATACATAAAATATATTAGAATATGTCATTCCTAGATTGTATTAGACCATTTATGAAATTGTTGGTTAAATACCCATTTTGTAACGTTTAGAAGAATTTTCACGGATAAATTTATACAATCTTTTTGATTGCATCCAGCAAGTTGTTAATACTCTAGAGCTAACTACACAAACCTATCTTAATTTTTTTCTATGTAGATAATGATCACGGTAGGATACATAATGTCAAATTTTACACCAGCTGCACATCTTGGTTGCCTATTTCGCGTGGAAATTATGATAATTTCGAAATCGCACGACGTATACTTTTGAAAGAGTCGTAAGAATCATAATATTCTTATTATATTCTGTGATAGACATTTTTAAAGACAATATTATGCAGCATAGCGTGAAGCAGACAAGTAGACTTTTGTCGTTTTCTATACATATCAAGGATGGCTCAATATAGTTAGTTCAAAATTGCCGTAGTAATTATAACGCATT
>JAHZMW010002017.1:0-22296 GCA_027743745.1 Alloscopus bannaensis | reverse complement strand
ATGTGAAAAGGTGTTCATGCCGGTCAAAAATGTCCAACCCAATAGGTCACGGAGGAGATGACGGCAGATAAAAAAAAGTTGGCCGGTGAAATTTTCTCTTTAAAGGTCTAACATTAATAAGAGTAAGGTAAAAATCATAGGTACTCGTAGTTTCTCCTCCAGACAACATATTGTACTCATCTCTAAAAGATTTTTCTCAGTCTCGACTTTTTTCACCTAAACTCTAAATTTTGTATAGACAAGAGACTTTTGTGGGAAGAGAGCTGTAATCAGAAATCATGTTCAGCCTTTGGCTCTTTTTTGTCTTGTTCTGAAAAAGAAGAAAAAAATGCTAAGGAAGATAGTAGAGAAAAGAAGAAATGTCAGTGTTTTCCTTTCGCTGTGTTTTTTGCGCTTTCGTGACTATCTCTGAAACCGTCCTTGATTAGCCAATTATGATGTCAATATCCTCCTGATTTGGGTGTATTTTTTATGCATTTGTCTTCATTCTTGAGAGTCAAACTGACTCGCATTGCTCATCATGAGCAACTCAGCTTTTTAACGGTGTGTGCCTCCTGGATGTGTTTAAGATTTTGAAGTTTGTTGCTGTGCACCTTTTCGGCAGATGTGATACTGTACCCAGTGTGGAGAGCAATTGGTGTGGTGAAATTTGTCAAGATGATTTCCCCCTCGTAATCATATTCCACCACAAAGTGTTGTGTGTGCGTGCGCAAGTTCAAGTCAATGCTAAATCAATTGGTGATCACGATTATTGGTGGAAAACCAAGCTGATTTTCACTGCTTTTCATTACCGCTGCTACTACTCCCATGTCTTATGACGAAAAACAAAAGGTGTATTATATTCCTCAAGATTTATTCCGCGTGGTTTTCCTTCCTTCATAGTGAAGCACATTCATTGCACACAATTTTCCCAAAACCTCTCTCACTGAACTTGATCTAGCATGAGGTATTGAAGGTAATGATTACAGCTTGACAGTTTAATCGGAAGGCTGAACCTGCACACGAAATATTTCTGCATACATTAGCCAATCATCACATTTCACATGACTACTTCATTCTGACGATAACTGATCGGAGTTGCACTGCAATTATGTCCTGACTTATGTATAATAACTACAACAAGCTTTTTAAATATTTATTTCAGGTAAGTGAACTCAACTCTGGCTTTCCCAACATTTGGTCCTTCGTTATACAAGGTTTGTCAATTTTCCACTGCCGTGCTGCTGTCAAAGTGGAGCAAAATATTTTGCGTTTTTTCGAACTGTCCAGCATATATAAAACATACTGACATTGTGAGTGAGGCTTTTTGACGCAGCATTACCGACAGAGTGTTCGATTAGCATGCATAACTACGTTTGTGCATACAAGGTACAAATAGAGTAAGTGCACAAATAGTTTTATGGGCAAGAGTGAACAACACTTTTCGTATAGCTCGATATGGCATTGTTCCCCAATAAAAGCTAAACGCAACTATTACCTCTGTCGTATATCAAAGTGTGCTTCCTGTGCCCATCCCACTCTCACGTCCTTTGTCTTTGGCCACGAAAATGTTCATATTCGAATTGTATGTACATTTTGTACGTTTTCACATCTCTTTTGTACTGGGCATGCACATTTTTTTCACACATGGCACAAACAACAGTGAGTGCCAGCAAACACTAGAAATACATTAAAGGGAAACAAACTACTTTTCCACATCCCAAGACGAAACACATTTTTCATCGAGTTTCCTCCATCGAAACTCGAACAACCGACCTCCCCCACATAGTGGTGTAGTATATTTAACGCGTCTACAGGAAGTGGAGGATGATGGCAGTGATAGCGAACGATTTATTTTTGTGTGTGGCTTTGCTCAATAGTGGTGGTCAGTAGTAGAAATAGCGAGGCCTAGTTAGTTGGTGGTGGAACCCTGTTACAAAACTCGTCAGCAACACAATCAGTTAGTAGAGCCAGAAAAAAATGTTTAACTCAAGATCTACTTCTCTGCTCTTTCTTCCCATTTACGGGAAAGAAACCGGAGAGAGGAAAGAGAGAAATGACGTAAAAAAATTTACTCGAATTTTTTCGCAAGAAAATGGCTTCGAGCATTCATGCAGAAAATCTAGCTTTCTGGGTTCTCAGCTCTTTTGAGCCGTAGAAAATCTTCACCTTGTTTCTTATTGTTATTTATTGCCGACCATTTGGTTGTTTGAAAGGGATTGATGACAGCAACCAAAAACAAACGGGTGTTTTTTTTATTCTTTTCTCTCCTTCGCCTCATGCAAGAGCTCCCTTCGTTTTCACTATATAGACACTAACTCATCGCCATCTTGACTGTCTTGTCGTCGTCCTCTTTGGTTTTTCTGACATGGCAAATACGCACCACACACAACCATAATGATACCAGAGAGAAGAAATTCTGTGAAGAAGCAGAAAAATCGAAATGGATGCGGAGAAAGAGATCAGAGTACTACTTTTGTACATTTATAATACAACAACGTCACTTCGTATGAGGCGCAAATAACTTATGTGAGACGCTCCCTTCTTCTCTAATAAATACTGCATCATTTTTTACTACTACTCTCCGCTGCTGCTGGCCTCAAGTTTTGAAAGTGTATTCAAAAGGGAAACAAAACCTATCATAACTCATCGTCATTCATGTGAATAATACAATTCGGAAATGGGGAAGCAAACTCGTTACAATTCGTCGGAAATTTTTGCATCTTTATACTAGAGTTTGTCTGCTTTTTTCTCCTATTTAAGCTCAACTCTGGAGACTGATTTACAAAACATTATACACACACTCCGGTAAGCACACATGGGCGATTTTATTCGAAGAAATATTCGAAAACACCAAAATATTATGCGATATATTCACCCTCCCAAAATAGTCTACATGTGAACAAAATATTTGAATATTATGAACAATGCAAAATAGTAGTTGTAGTGTGCGCACAATTTTCATTCAACTTTCCAATTGTCGAGCTGTGAGACGTGAAAGTATTTTATACTCGTTGATTGTGGCATTGCCACATGTACTCAAGATAACTGCGTAGGTACGTCGGTATATCTAAAAAAAAGTCGACCATCATACCGAAATGTGTATGATGATAGTACTCTGGAAAATGTGCGCTTGTAACTTTGTAATAACTTTCCACACTATTTGCTGAGAAATGACAGTGCCCTACCGTAGCCGGCAGATTGGGCGTGTGTTTCTGAGTGTCTTACATTTCTCCTACGCTATATATAAAGCACACTATTATATCACTACTCTTTTTGTTCGGAGAGTACACACATTTGTATCTCGAATGTATACAAAATGGAACATCATGAAAATTTTGAGACATTACTCACACACAACGTTGGGCCAGAGAAGCGAAAAGAAGGAAAAAAATGATTTCAACAAAATATCACACAACTTGCTTCTCGTGTATCGGAGAAGGACGTAAGAAAGCGGGGAATAAGTGAAGGGGAGAGTGCGAGATAGAGAGAAAGAGAGCATGGCGCCGGGTTCTTGTTTTTTATATAATTTCTCATGGTATGACTAATGTTTGCCATCCTATTTTCACTTACTCGAACATCTTTAGTAAACTACTGCTCATTACGAGTACATAACTTATGGCATGTATACGCTGTGTTTTACATAATATATGGGCTACATCCATCGTTACTCCGGTAGTGTGTGTATAAAAAGTCGTGTTCTCCTCTCCTTTCCATTGCGGAGGGAAAGGAGTTTTATGCGCACTTGTATGAACATCATCATCATCATCACCGTATTTATGTATTATGCATTTACACGGGATGTGCAGCCAGTAATCATACTCTTGAAGAAAATTTTGAGACAGAAAGAGTTGAGAAAAGGATGGAGGAAGTATCTTTTCAGATGGCAGGCATGTGTGTATTGTATATGATGTGGAGGGGAAATGGGATGAATGAGTGAATGCCTACGTGTGTGTGTGTGTGCACCAACATTTTCAGAAAATGAATGCGTATAGTAAACAGTAGTATATTTTTAGTTGTATGAAGGCATAATGTACGAACAAGGATTTGATCGTGCATGTATTAAATGGTAGAGTGGTAGAGTTAAGGAGTATTTTTGTGTTAGGTACGTTGCCTAATATGAATTTATATTTTTCATCTAAGCTTCTGGTTGAAATAGGCGGTCGTGCTCACTGGTTATTAGTAATGTTCCTGTTTCCCACTCATATTTTTCCCTTCCATTCACCAGCCCTGAGAATCCGATGCAATTAATTATTCAGGACTTTGGAAGTACAGGGAGTGGCTCTCTCAAGAAGTTGGACTTTACGGAGAAGGCTTCTGTGTTGAAGAAAAAGAATCACGCGCAAAGTCTGGAAAGAATATTATGCTTGTGACAGAAAAACTTGGTGTTTCGCCCGTGTTACACTTTTTATGTGACACTCACATTTTGGACAGTCACTCACTATTATTTCGAGTGCATTTATGTGAGGCACCTGAGAGTCTAGTATTTCCATCCTTGTTACGTGTGACAAGATATGAGAATGATGTTTTGAGAAGTGAAACTGATGATATGGCCTGCTCCTGGAATTAGATTCGCTACCAGCTCACATACAAATTGAGATGGTCAGGTGTTTCATCTCCGGCATTAATATTACTGGAGGAGTACCCAAAATAACTGTAATGAGTTAGCGGTGAAACATAATGCGCAGACTTTTTCTCTTGTGACTAATGAAGGAGCTTGAGCACCCAAAAGTGGGAGATGTGCTTTTCCAAACATTTTCAACGATTCTCCAGTAGCAAAGGGCTCTTAAAAGTGGAAAATTTCAAGAATTGAGAATCTAGAGCAAACCGGCAAAACCGCATATAATTACGCTCATAAGCACACAATGTTATTCTATCACCTCCCGTTTTCTGTATTTTGCCATCTGATTTGAGCCATGTTCGAGATATTTATTTATTGTTCGACTTTTTCCTCCCTGGATCCATATCACCATAATAAGAACATTACCAGGAGAAAAACAAATTACGACGAAGAGGAAAAGGTGTGTGTGTGTAGAGGAAAAGTTATTCACATTCGAACTTCTGTTTTATCTTCCGTTCGGGAAGGCAAATGTATTTTTAGTGATAAACTTTACCTTACTCAAAGTCATGAAAAAAAAACTTGTTCATGATGTTACATAAATGCATATATTTGTGTAATGAAAGCAACCAACAAGGGAGGCGCGCGTTAGGAGAAACGGAAACACTGGCATTTCTCAACACATCCATTTGAATTCAAGCATGCTTTTATGGCAATTCCACTAGATATATCAGAGTTATGGTTTAGATCATACTGAATTTGAGAAGGAGCGAGTACAAGGAGTAAAAAAATGTATTTTCACGTCCATACCCATAAAGCAAAAGGGAAAAGCTAGTAAAACAGGAGAGAGAGAGAAGGATAACGCTTTTTCTTATTTCATGTTGTCGTAATGGTAGTGTGGTATAAAAACATTTTTTGGTTTCATCTTCGGCCCTCCCCTGATGACTATGTTGTCTTCTTGCCTGGAATTTATTGGTTCCATTACAACTCTCTGCTTTGTGTGTGTGTGTGTCTGTGTGTGTATGTTGTCTTTACCGTCTCTCATAACCTTGGTGTGCCTTTTACTACACAACACACACACAAAAAAGAGCAAAAGAGGTGTAATCAAGATCCACGTCGGAGTCAGAACAAAATGCATTCCAATGTCATTTTTTACGCACAATTTCCAGCAAACTTACATGCAATTGGGATTCCAATGACTAGAGCTAAAGCCACTTCTTTATTACGGTTTGCTGTGTGTATATATATAACGCGTATACATGTCTTTGGTCTGGTTACTGTATATGTCAAAGGAGAAGATTCCATCGACAAAGCGAAAGCAGTTACATTCACGACTCACCACGATATACACATATAAGCAGTAAGGACAAACACATTGAGAGGCATATACCAGAAAAAAAAATATAGACGAGAGGTGGTTTTTTGTCTTGGAGCTATAATATCTCATTAAATTACTTTGAAACTTATTACATCTATTGTGTTCTATGCTTCTCCTTTTTCCTTCGTGTGTATTTTATTTGCTAGCTAAGACATATCTTTTACTCAGCGACTTTTTTTTCAGTGAGAAAGGAAAGAAAACGATGGGAGTTCTCAATGTACAAGACGTGTTCTCTGTACCTTTTAACTCTTCACTTGTGTGTCTTACGAAGTGGTTCTCTGTGTGTTTGTACAGGTCATATACATTCAGATTGAATTGATGTGGATGGAAATTTGTGAGCCGTGTCTTGTTTCCACATGATTAGAATGAGACATGACAAGTTAGATCCATTTACGAGGACGTACACACACACGGAGATCAGAGAAGTTTAACTGAGTCGTTTTTCTCCTTGGATTTCAATGCGAGGAGGAAGGAAGGGAAGAGTTATTTGTGAAAATGATGGTGTGTGTAGGGCAAGGGACTCGGAGAGTTGACGTCGTTGAAAATACAAGAAGCATTAGTTTGTCAGGATTTTTGTCCCTCATTATTCTTGCTTCTCTTCCTTCTAAATCACATCGAGAGAGACAAAAGGCACTCCACACATTGAGCTTGGAGGAAAAGTCGAGGGAAATTAGTAGTTCAACAATTCAAGCATACTACTACTGCTGTGATGCGTGATGAAGGAAGTGCAATCCAGTTTGGCTTTTGCACGACGAAACAAATATGAAGATTTTGATAATGGCTTGAGGACGATTTGGATCATGGCGTGTGATTTCTTTCTCTGAGCTTCATTTCGTTGGATTTTTTTTGTAGAAAAGAGCAAATTACTGATTTGATTTTTTTCCGGAGCAGGTTTTTCCCTTGTAATGTTATGTAACATTTTGCTGTACAAATATTTCCGTTGAGAGGGCGATTTGCACTCAAATCAATATGTGCAATCTACACGATTACATTTCACGATACCATGCCAAGTGGATTACCATCACGCGTGGTTCACTACAATATTACTAGTGAGCTACTACTTCCTCGGTTGTTTATGTAGCACTTGTGCCCATTGAGGAAACAAAGACCAGCCACGTTATCACTGTTCGTGTTTCGGAGAAATTATTTTGAACACTTGCACGACTCCCATTACCAGATCTAACGTGATCTGAACACAGCCAGAGAGTGTATCATCAACGCAGGGAAATTATTGTGAAAGCCAAACAAATCAAGAATTGGGCTCTTCTCTCGAAAGTCCAGAAATTGACATGAAATGCTCTTTCCCTCAAATCTGTAATGCATTTAATGGAGAGGCATATTATACCAATACATAGGTTGAAATTACGTAAGGGCCTTCCTTGTTGAAGAGACAAAGTAGTCCGATGCTCTTATTATATTTATAAAAACGAGTTTTTTCTCTTTTACTGGATGTAATGCTTGTTAGAGTGTAAATAGCGGTTTTTAGAGTAGAATCTAAAGTTGTGTTTTGTGACTTGTGTGGTTAAAGCAGGAGTGACAAGTCATCCCCATCATTCCTCAAAATATCGGTGGCACCACGCATATTGCACTAAACCATACCTCACAACTTCCCGGAAAGCAACACATTTTTTACAAATTTGTCAACCACTGTCGACCGCATTCTCACTCATCCACACAGAGACGCTCCTGCGATCAGCAACCGTTCATCGATGATCACAGATTATTATCCTTTTGTAGAGCAAGTCTTACGTTAGGCTGCTTCTAAAGCTCACACACATTATTGAATTGTCACAGCTGAAAAGTTGAGAGTTTTTCCTCAATCTCACATCCCTTTTGTCTACCTCTCTGTGTAATGGAGTCAAGTGTGTGTGTCTGAGTTTTCATGTTGAGTTGCACACACGATGATGAGAGGAAGCTCACAAAAAATATGGAGACAAGAAACCCAAAGAACCACGACGAGGAGAGAACGAACCGTGAGCAGCATACACGAACATTGTGACAAAGAAGGTTTTTTTTATAGAGATACGCTACCGTAGTAGATCGTATTACCAATCACACCACTTTTCCCTTCGACGGAGAGACCTCATATAAATCTTTATAGGTATCCACTCATCGTCCCTTTTTGTTTTAAATACGGTTCGCATCTCACGCACCATCGTCATCTTCAGCGTACTATACCAGAACTGATTTTTTTTCAAACCAATATGCTTTTCCTCACCCATTTTCACTACCTCACACACGCACATCCACAAAGACACAGATCACACAGTCAGCCATGTGATCACTTCAATGGTTTCAACGGTATTTGTTGACAATGGAATTGAAGTGGAAACGATTTTTTCTCTCGAGTTTCCTTTGTCTTCACGTATTAGGCCCGATTTTTTTTTTTGGCTCTGTTTGTGTCGCGTAATTTTGTATTCTCTGTGAGAAATATATACTCTCTTCAAGTGAGGGAAACCTGCTCTTATTTTTATTTTAAGTTAATCATAGGCCCCACAAATGAATTCACTTTGTGACGGAGATTGCTCGCGACTTTTGTTCACTCCACGGTTCTAATGCATTTATTTCTCTGTCGTGTGTGACGCTGTGTATTTGCTGTATTGCCAAGTTATTTGTGAATAATGTAGTGTGCGGCGGAGGATGATGAAAAAACAAGAATTTTCTGCTAAGTCAAGCATAAAAATGTTTCATTAATGTGATAAAGAAGAGTAGACGGAGAAAAAAAAGTTTGCCATCTTTGTATTTTAATACGAAGAGTAAAAAGAAAATCGTGTAACCTTCACACATATATTTTCCCTTTATCAGTATTTTTTACTCGGCTTAAGAGCGGAAAAAATGGAGAACCGGTTCATATTTTGTATGGCAATTATACTGTATGCATACATTATTTCGAGTTTGTTTAAGAAACTCGACAAAGTTTGTTGTTGGAGAAAATTCTTTTTTAAATTCACCCAAAGTGACAACGCGCAAGACCAAATATAATAGCGTATGAAATGCAAAGGAGATGAAAAGCAAGAGTGGGAGACAAACAAGGAAAAGTTAACGCTAAATGCATTGCGAACGAAGGAAAATGCCCAAAAGCTTCATTCAAAATTAAGAAACTTTTTTTAAGCAAAATCCTTGCTCCTCGCAAAACACCGACGCGAGTACAAAAGGCACTTTGAACTTTTATGCTGTACGTTGTTTCCTCGTATCTTTTGGAAACCGTGTTGTGTCCTAGTAATGTGCCGTACTAAAGGGAGAAAGGAGTCAAAAGAACTTCTACAGGAGATCCATAGAAAAAAAGTTACTTTTCTTGTAGCTCTCTCAGTTCTCTCCGAGTTCATTCAGCGAGGACGACTACAGTGTGTGCCATTCATTACGGAGAGAAAATGAAACAGGCTGTGAGACAGCATAAGGTAAAGGTCAAAGGTAGACCGGCATCTATCAATGACACACATTGTCTTCCATTTCGTGGTGTGAGACACTCCACGAGGAACTCTGAGATGAGATTTTCGAGCTGTACTCTATAAGCTGAGGATAAATTGTGTATATGCCTTCCTTTATGTTTCCTTCCGTTGCTTCATCCACGAAATTGAAACTTACGAAGGCTTTGCAACGAATGGGTTCCTTGCTTCGTCTTGACCATTTCTAAATTGGTCGATAAGCGGCTTCGCTCTCTCTTTCTGGTCGTTCTCAAAAATCTTTTTTCTGCCCGTTACAGCACAGAACGACTTTGAAATAGATGGATACGCACTAATAAGAAAAATATGATTGCAAACTTGACTGTGCACGCAAACCACATAGACAAATGAGGAGTATTATGCGTACGAAGCATATCTTACAGAGATCGTATATGACTTTGGATATATTTATGTTGAGTTTGTTATTGTGGCAAAGTGTTGCTCGCTCAACACGCTTATTTTTCACGCACACACACAAAGCGACATTAACAATAATTACAGGAAAAAAGCATCCCCGAAGGCGGATGGAATTTCGTGTGGAGTCTCCTTTACAATGTTTGACTCTTCGAGGAATATCGTCTTTTAACACACTAATGGACTAATTAGTGTCAAAAAAGGCGTTAAAATTATTACCGGGTCTGTTCTGTGTCACTTGCAGGGCTGAGCAGATGCGACTGTGAAGACTTGGTGTAATTGATGTGGGTACGCCAACCAAGTTTTCACATTTGTAAGTACCTTCGTACATGTAGATGTGACGTGGGTTTTTGTGAGGCAAACTGATTGTCAGGCGGATTATTCCAAGTTTCCAAGCATCACAGCAGAATTGTGTATGCCCTGCGAAGAGTTTCGTTCGGAATATAGTGAGTATGCATTATTGGTTGAGTTGCATATTTCTCAAATAGCTCTGGTTGAATACATTGTTGTGACGATGTAGAGTGACATGTGTCATCAACATCATTTCCAACGTGGCATTCCAAGAGTGATACATTTCAAGAGGACTCAACTACTTGTACTCTAGAAGAGGGCATTTGCAAAATATTTCAGCTTGACAATTTCTCATCCACCTTTCAGCGACTTGAGACAAATGTTCGTACAATTCTGAATAAAAGTCACAGAGTTCGATTTACTGTCGTCTGGTTTTATATCGACTGAATAAAAGATCACCATTCATTCCAATTTGATTTCGGGTTTTGTAGTGACATTTGATGTGAATGAGTTATTAAGGATAAACAAATGCCTCAAAGTCGAGATATGTCACAGTTATGGCCACACCACAAATGAAACAAAATTATGCATTAGTATTTCATAAGTCTCGCCTTCCAGGTCTGATGAAATTTGCATGACAATCAAAATCGAGAAACGGTGCTGATGTGTTCAAGTACAGACCAAAATGTGAGAAAACCTTGACGCAAAACGCATGATTTTTATACTCAAGGAAAGGTATTGTTTTGTATTCTTCTTTACATCAGTTCCAGCAGTATAAAAACACTTGATTTTGCTTTTTATGTGTATAACGCTGTCCCATTAGTCGTAAGGGTGAAGGGTAAGTGGGCACTACCTCCACTTTGTTTCTCCTCTCCGTCTGTCTGTGGAAGACATATGGAAAATGTGGACAAAAATTGTTCCGACAGAAAAGAGGATTATGACAAATGATAGAGGAGATAACGACGGCTGAAGCAAGCATTTCTCTCTCACAGAACATGGACAGTTTTGTAGGAAAAAACGGATACAAAAACTACAATAACTTTATATATAATGTACATCTATTTTTTCAGCGTCCAACAATGCGCAAGCTTTTACCACACCGCATCAAAAGCGAGGTAATATTATTATACCAGTATTATTGCAAGTAACCACCAATTGTGATGTTATAAAGTAGCGGTTAGTAGCAACGCACTTGTCTATTGTGCGTTGTAGTGTGCGATTAGAGAGGGAGTAAAAGCTTCAAAAAATAACATTCGCAAGCCAAAT
Organism: Alloscopus bannaensis; assembly: GCA_027743745.1. Taxonomy (NCBI): domain Eukaryota; kingdom Metazoa; phylum Arthropoda; class Collembola; order Entomobryomorpha; family Entomobryidae; genus Alloscopus; species Alloscopus bannaensis. Next base: position 10,967 of record JAHZMW010002017.1, on the reverse strand, counting down.
TGAATGTGCGTACAATGCGTAGCTACGTATATTCTAATCATATCTTAACCATATACTATTACTCTCTTTCAAAAAAAAAATACGGAGCAGTAAATGTTATTCCATTCCCACTCCAACTTCTCATGTCATTTCTCCTGATGACCTGTTTGTTTAAAGAACATCGAATTTCTTCCTCTCTTTCCTCAATACGGCTTTCTCAAGCATTTCAGTCTTTTTTCCTGCAAATTGTGACTGTCATTAGTGAACAGAGGAGCGGGAGATGTCAGGCACAGCACTTCTTGGAATTGATGGGACGCACTGTATTTACATACGTTTAGGTTAAGGGAAAACCGAGAAATGGATGTGTACCGTATGGCTGAGCAACCAAAAAAGACGATGTGAAAATGCAGTGATAGAGGTACATTTTTACGTTCAAAAATACCTTTTCCTTGTCCTCTTTCCTTCCAACTTTTGCAAATACCTAGAAACGTTTAAAAGTGTGTGTGTAGAATCTTGCGCATCAAGAGTGAGTATTTACAAGGTTCTGCCTTCACGAACTTATACAACGATTTTTGTTGACATGAAAAAAGGCAAAGAGAAAAATCTTTTTGGAAAGCGTGTATTATCCAAAGTACTTAATATTTGTCTTCGAAATGTCGAGACACAGATCGAACTATTTACATGTAAGCCGACTCCTTCCCTCAATCTCTTCCCCACCTCCATCATGTGACACAAAATATACACAAGCTCCACCGGGCTCTTGGTAATAATGCAAAACCATCGGGATGACAGTTTTGTTAATGACGGCGATGAAAATTATGACCTATTCCTTGAGTGTTTGCAATGTGTTCGTGTAGCGGGAGCACTTGAGATAAAAAAGTGAGCATTTTTCGACACTCCTCATAACTCACGGAAATCTACAAATATGTATAGTTGCACTTTTTAGAGTCACACAACCCGTTTCATGGGCTCTTGCATATCTTATCTTTATTTCCTCAAAACCGGACAAAAATCGACGAAACAATTCGACGAGCTTTTATACTCTCGGAATAAAAATCTAGGAGAAAAAACGTAGTAAAGAAAAATCAACCACTCCTCTCTCTCCCTTTGACTTATCACTTTTTTCTACACCATCACACTCCACTTCGTTCCGGATTCATATTAGGCTGACTCACACAGATGTGGGCATATCGTACATACGCTCTTGAGTGTGTGTGTGGTGCAATTTTGTACGCAAGGAATTTTTCCCGTGACTCTTCTGACTTTTGGTTATATATCGTAAGCTTACACATAAAATATTCTACTGGGCTGCCAGAGAGTCGTACGGATTGTACTCACACAACGGCGATGAGCATCTGGATTTAGACATTTGAAAAATGCAACACTGTCATGATCGCGGCCGGATGATAGAAACGTGGAATCAACCCGTAAACGCGGATTGCTTCCACCATTGAGTACTAGACTGGTATTGTGCAGAAAAATTGACGTTTTTCACTCTTTGCTTCAAATGTGATGCTAAGAGAAGCAAGCAAAAATATAGAAAATTAACTTTCCCGTTGGGTCATATCACTCAGCATTTTTGCAGGGTTGAAACAATTCAAGATTTCTTTGTTTTTCTATGCCTTCTAATTCAACTCGAGCATGGGTAATATACATTGATGTAGAAAAGGAGAAGCTAGTTTAGTATATTATGTACGTTGCTTCCTTTAGTATGTCACAAAATGTCATATCTCGTTTAATATGCGTACCTACAAAAACACAGGAAACTCGTCACATACGGGAACACTCCCTCTCCATTATTATTTTACCTTCGTTTTAATGTTGCTTCTCCGCAAACGTCTTTTGGAAATCCATAAAAAATTTCCCGTCTTCAAAATATTCTACGCGTACACCAAGACAAATCAGCAGCAGCGTGAGATCTTTCTCTCTCTCATTTTGATCGTCGTACAGTGTACCTGAAGCTTTTTGTGCTTTTCTGAAGAACCTCGAATACATCACGGGATATCAATAGGTAATGACGATAACGATCTTTTACTGCTCACTTCATTATTGAATGGAACCTTTCCAACTTTCGCATTATGTTTCGTTATGCATTTTTCATTACACCATGCCACTCCAAAGGAGTAAGAGAGGGTTTCACAAAATTTCTTTTCAGTTTCCTCCGTGACGGGCTTGTCAAAGTCTGTAGGCTCCTGCCACACGGTGGCAAGCTGTACAGGGAAACCAAGAGAAGAGCTGCTTTGAAATTTTGAATCACAAAAGTTTAGTACAAACAAACACAACTCACAAATTACAATAAACACTGTCAGCGACGAGAATCCTCGACTCATTGAGAAACACTAGAGACTCGTCGTAGCGAACCTCCTATATATAGTATTAAATGCGGGATAAATGTATCCGGTCTCTAAAAATGGGTGTGTGCATAAAGGGAGTGAAAAGGTAAAGAAATCAGTTATTAGTATGCCTGAAATGTTTTTTACTCTCTCCCACTTCTGAAACATTGGACGTGTATTTGCTCTAATACTCCGCTGCTCCAACCGGCAATGGCAAGTCAAACGGGAGCCATTTGCACTCCACAAACAGCTAGAGCTCTATATAATTTCGTAGTTACACAACATCACTCCGGCCAGACAGCGAACTCTGGAATACACGCAGGTGCAATATTCGCCTCTCTCCTGCTGATATGTTTGCTTGCACACAGTATTATGAAATGAGAGGCGAAAAAGGAATAATGAAAAGAAAGGAGAGAGAAAAAGCTTCGAAAAAACCTTTTTGGTGTTTCGAGAGTTTTTTTTTGAAGTAGTGTGTGTGTGTGTGTGTGCAATCTCGCATTTTAGTAGCAACCACAAAGAGCATGAAATGGGAATGAGTGTGTCGCAGCCGGTTCTCAATATAATAATGGCACACGTACGAGGATGCGTAGTGCTTGTCGGTGGGTCGTCGTACGAATTCAGTCGGCATATTATCTCTCTTCCCTACCTAATTAAGTAATAGTGAATTCAATCCTGCACTCAATTTAATTTTAAAGAGGAAATCCTCACTCTCTCCTAGTCGGCCCATATGGAGGTACACAAAAGTGGTGAGAAATGTTGAATGCACCCAGATACACCGGAACGATCCACACAGCGAAATGTTTAGTTTGTGCCAGATAAAAAAATGGGTAACACCACCAATGGTTTGACATTATGTGAGAAAACAAGAGTGACTGTTGTGTGGCTTTTACTCGATAAGGAATCCTCAGTGTGTGGATTGTGGAAATGAGAATGTAGAGACGGTAATAACGCACATATTGCACTTACTACTTGTACTTAACTTTTGTACACAATATTCCTCCAAATATCGTCGGAAATTCAGTCTCAACACAACAATAAAACAAACAGTGACTAACGAAATGAGCAGAGTGAGAACTTTTTGGTTATTGGGTGTGCACCGTCGAATGTACGAAAGAGAAGATTATATGCTTACTTTATTAGACTTGTTAAGTACTTGCGAGTGTAGAACAAGACTGAAGGGAGCAGCTGCATCCATTATTCTTTGCTATTCTACGTTAAGTACAGAATGAGATTGGCAAACTGAGCAAAACAGCAGTGGCAGTGTAAAAGCTTTGTTTTTCAAATCTAATTTATCAAATGAAGCAACCCATTATTCACGCCTAACTCTTTGCGACTGTTTGCATGAAAATCAGGGAAAGCAATCAATAAAGTAAGAAAAAATGAGAAGGCACATATTTGTACTTTATAAAAAACCAAACTGAACATTGTCGTACCTAATTATTTTAGCATGCACACAATAAACAACACCTTTTCCAAAATGCTACCGTTTTAAACTAAATATAAATAAGCGGAAAATGTGGAAAAATACAAACTATATATTTAACAGGTATAAACATAAAAAATCTTATATAAATTTGTTATCTACTAAAAGAATTGAAGAGGATTGCGCTTATGTGTGTGAAATAAGCTTCCAGATAACGCTGAGCAGGCAAAAGCCGCTTTAGTCGAGGTGCATTAAAATATCGATGGAGTGTTGACTGAGAGGTTGTCAATCAACTTATATGTGAACGCTGGGGATTTATTAATTTTCTGATGAATGTTTCAAGTGAGACCTGAAATACGCTGTTTCCCTCTTGAATACAAGCTACATTTATATTCATATGTGCATGTACGACTGCCCGGTTTGATATGTGTCCATAACCCAATGTAGTAAGTGCACCTCAGAACTTCTCGCTTGTGGAACGGCATTATGTTGACATGTACGAGTTTTCACGTGTGGTTTCAAGTGGCATTTTATGGTTTGAGGAACACGCACTCATCACTGATACCACTCATTGATAATGGGCAAAAGACAATGACCAGAAAAGTAGCCCGGCAATATTTCATACGTGGCACGGCATTATCATCATCCCTGACTATGACTTGTACATTAAAATGACGTGACATGACGTTTAAAACAGTTGACAGGACTGCACAAGCACACGCTCTCTGTTTTTCGGTTGGACGGAGAAGCTAACATTTATTTCTGAGTTCGCCACAATTTTAATGTGGACAATAAAAAATAGAAAGATTGACCCGTAACCACGATCCGCTGCTATTTTTGCTAGGATTTATGACTTTCTTGTAAAAAATATTTATGCCTGTTTTTCTGGGTGATACACCCAACGCAGAACGTACCTCACTGGAAGACCAGTCTGTTCTTGCGGTTTTGTGACTTGGTCAGTGTACAAGAACAAAAACGAGTTTATGATTGTGTACAGGATGTGGATATGACAAAGGAAAATAAATTTCATTTTTATGCAATACATTCGTCGTAATCCTGACACTGTCATTTCCAAAACGAGCATCGCTTTGTATTGTAGAAGCGCGGTATTTCAGTATTTTTATTTGGGCGAACTTCTTATTTTTTTTATTACATCACCGAACTTGTTGTATAACAGCAATAATTTTTCATTATTTGAGGTTTTTCGTAGTAGAAAAAGTGGTCACATCTTGGTATTGTGATGGTCTTCATACTTATCTTTTTTGCGTAACAAAGAAAACGGACTGAGCTACACAACGCCTTCTGCATTCGAAACGTAACAATACGTAAGAACTCCTTCTACTGGCGTATTCTATAATAAAGCACTAATATCTCATATTATTATCCATTTACTATTCACCAGTCTAGAGAATCGTGTGGTACACATTCATCTCAATGAGAGATGATCAGTTGCACACAGAGCAGAGAATGTGATGTTGATAGCTCTTCTCTCGTGTGCGCTTTCGTTCACTCCACTCGGCACATCGAGGAGACAAGAAGCACATATTTTAATCATTTCAAATTTAATCATTTCTCAGAATCTTCGTTTCGCTCGGAGAGCTGTGTAGCCGCATCATCATATTCGCTAACAGGCCCAAATCACAGACACCGTACTTTTCTTTCTACTATCGTATTAAACTTGACAATAGAAATAAAATTTCAGAGCGTGGTCAACCAACACATAATAATCATACTGCACCGAATACATGAGACGCGTTTATTACTTCTCTTACATATTTTTTTCATTTTGATGTAGCACACACTGACGCGCATCATCGTGATAGTGTGGAAACTAATGTGCTTCCTCGAATTTATACCGTACAGTATTTTGACCTTTTTTCAAGATTATTTTGATATTGAATTGACAAGCGAAGATGAAATTGTAACTCATACACACACACACTCCTTCACATTTTTTGATTGTGCAGTATGTGTAAAATGTTATCAGACTACATTAGTGTTTGTTGTGATATTCCTTCGTACACAGCGCAAAAGAGTATCATGACGAAGAGGTTATTTAAATCAGTTGGCAATTTTTTTCAGACTCTACAGGGGAAAGACTCGCGAGTTGGTTGTCAAATGACAAGACTTTTTTTTTCTTGCTCTTTGAACTATTGGATTGAAGAGCTCTCAACTCGTTTCCCATATGATTCTCTTGTCTTCACGACACAACGACGGAGTTTTTTTTTGCATACATATTTATGGGAAGCTATCAGCATAAGTAAAGAGGACAGAACAACTTGAAAAAATTCGAGATGGGCTGCAATTGTAGTTTTCATTTTATTTGTGTACTATTCATTGATTGCTATCAGAACCATTATGGCAGTTGACATGAAGGTATATAAATTATGTCAAAGTGACAAGAGATTCTCGTCGACGAGAGGATGGGGCACAGGTTTTCTTTGCACACGCACATCTCTCGTTCCCAATCACTCAACGTGACTCCGCGAAACAAGGTGCGGATGATGATTTTTTATAGTTTGGGTGATATGCAAATCATTTTGAAAGCATCTCTGTCTCTTGAGCTGTCTCCTTTTCCAAAATGTGGACTAATAGTGAATAATTTGCTTTTTTTACAACTGCTCGCGCGTACAAAACTGCTCGTTTTTTTGTAGTTTTGTGATTACGCGCACGACAGGAGGTTGTACGTTCGCATTAAACGAGGAATCTTTTTTTACAGTTGTACCTTGACCGATTGCAATGTAAGACTTGATATTCATTTCGGATTTCAGAGTGTCGGATTTCATTCCTTTCTCTACCCTGACAGGCTACCACGTAATCCTAGTGAACAGTGAATTTAAGCTGAACTCATTGTTAGCTTTTATGGGGAGCCATTACAATATGTATTCACTAGCGGAGAGTGTTGTTGAAGCAGCAAACCAGCCCTACCAGAACTCTCTGCCTCTTGTTTCCAGTCACTGAGCCAGAACTAGAGAGAAAGAGCCCTTGTGAAATTATTGTTGAAAGGAGGAGAGAGAATTGAGTGGTATCATATCGTCACGATCATTATTACCATTTCTCTCATTATGATTTTCATGATGACGACGAGGAGGATGGTGATTTTTATGATTATACAACATGATATTCCGGTCAATGCGACCATCATCACCACACTGCTCTTTTTGTAGGGCAAATTTTGTGAAAAGTGAGCTGTATCACGGTCACCGTCACAGTCGTCACCTTTAGCTCATATCAGCCGGGAAAATGTCGGCTAGAATCACTCATCTAAAATGCTTCCACTCGGGAGCAACCCTACCGAGTAGTTTTTGGTAGGGGAAACAAAAATTTCTCATGATGTCATTAGTTTCGCATTGTGTCTTCTTTGTAACACTGTGTAAAGAAAAACTGTGCGGACAAGGTACGGCTATGTATATACAATAGAGAAGTGTTGCCAAATACGAGTTCCATATCATCACACCACATTCAAATGCAAATGTTGAATGTTTGCAATAATATTCACACACGTAAGTAAATGCAGAGATAGCCTTACTTTTTCCATGTGAGTGTGCGCATTCACCACACAAAAAGATCCATGAAAGAGCTTCCCACAAGCATTTCGCTTTTTAGAGAAAAAAATTTGCATGTGCACTTAACCACTTTGTGTGTGGCGTATCCTCCCTCCTTCTCTCTCTTTGCAATGTGAGCACGTTTAATACAGACTGTGAGATAATGATCTCTGTTTGATAACAACAATATGATACTTAATGATGATTATAGCGGGGAAGTGAAGGAATTTTTATACACAATGTTTTAGCTATATGATTATGACACAGAGAAAAAAAAGCAGCGGGACAGAGGGAGAAAATGAACGCGATAGAGTATTCCACAGTTTTTTTTTAAAGACGATAAACGCACGTATTCTCTGGAGGAATATATAGGGCCGCTTTTGTGTTGTAATGTGGTACGTGGAACGATACACATATTAAAACATTCATGACATCATAAGCAAGCGAGTATAGTATATGATGGTGAATAAAATGGTGTTTGTGAGGACGCCATGATGTGGAAGCGTTAACAGGGAGTAAACGGTCTTGACAATAGCTTTTTAAAACTAGTCTAGAGAGAGTATTTGAACTCTCCCCGGTATTTTCTCTTTCCATTACTACCACCATTATATGAAGATTTCACATAAAATTCTTGTTATTTAAAAATATCCCCGACTTGCCAAGTCTTTTCTCAGTGTATAAACAAGTCCTTTTTATTACGGACTGGCATTATTACACCCTCATCTACAGAATAGTGGGCAGTACACAGACAAACTCACTTTCTCCAAAAAAAAAACGTTTGGTCATTGTGTAGAGCTTCTAAAAAAGTGTTGCAGAGAAGTGGAAGACATATCTACACACACATAGTTGTACACAGAGAGAGAGAGGAATTATTGCGATAAAGGGCGGGGTACGCTATTATTACAACAGTAGCAAAAAAAACCAAGCTCACGAGTCAACTCGACCAACAAACTTTATATCCAATGAGTTACATAGTAGAGAAATTTTCTCCCCTCAAAAATAGTAGTACACTATTAAGTGTACAGTGGAGGGTTATAGTGTGATGTATGGTTCGTATGTAAACACATAAAGTTGCATTACATAAGGAGAAAATGACTTTAATGTTCATAAGAAACAGAAAGCTGACAGTGAATCAAAAGACGGAGATGTACATAATATGACTACATACATTTGTAGATATACACATTTAAAAGTGAGCAAGATGAAACGCAGAGAGAGAGAGAGAGAGAGAGAGAGAAAAAAAGATGCTAATGGTTCGTTTCCTTCCTTCATGAGACTTGGCCTGAAATCATGTGCTCCCTGTAGAATACCACTCGTCTTCACCACCTTCCTTAAAATGCATATTACGCAGAGAGAGAACGAGAAGAAACTTAACGAACTCGAAATCTCTTTTCCAGTTTTTGTATACAAATAAAAAAGAGTGCACCAGTCACGAGTTGTGAGTGTGGAGAGATGGACTTTTCTCTCTGTAGTCAGATATGAATACATATTACAGATTGGAGAATATCCGCACACATATTACTTGTTATTATGTAGATAGCCTGTACACTTTAGGGGGAGCCATTATTCTCAAGAATTTCCACAGAGCTGAGAGAGCTCCAACGTCTGCCGTGTCGAGGCTCCGCTCACCAGCCTATCATCTGGTGGAGGAGGAATAAAATGAATGAATATTACCACACGCGCGTGCATCCTAAACAGTTTGAGTAAAGCGTACATAATAGGAGCATCAGAATGCGTATGGAAAAAAAAGCAGCAAGAAAGAGGAGAGCGTGAGCTCTAATTTCTTGAGTTCCCAGAAGACGGTATATAAATGATCCACTTTTTTCTGAATTCATGGAAGCATGGCCAACTGGGGCAGAGAAAATTAGTTTCCTCAATTGCAATAAAACTGTGAAGGAAGATTTCACTCTCGTTTCACTCATTTCTCCCCTCATTTTATTAACAAAATAAAAGCAGTGAGGAGAGAGATAGAAAAAAACAGTCACATTTTTCCCATTGTCTTGTTGTGAGCACAATCATATTGAATATGTCTTCTGATCTAATCACCTCAATGTGTACTTACATTTACAACTTTTGCAGCATGCTGTGCGATGGGTGACAAGGAAGAAAAAAATTACAATCAGGTCCTAGTAATCCTAATAACTGTTACTTAGAAAACAGCGTGTGCAAATGCGAATCAAGGTGGTGTGTGTGAGCTCAAATTCATATCACGAAGATGGGAGATACATAGATTCACTTGGGTGGAAAGGGTTTGCATGTTCAAACTGATTTACCATCTTGTTTGAGAGGATGTTCTCGGAAATGTTTCATAAAAAAGAACAAGACAAAGCCCTAAAGGGTTGTTCAGCCTTTTGTGTAGTTTTGGGTGCATCAGTGAATCAGTTGGTTTCAAACATGAGTTTTTGGTGACACCTTGATTTTTCTAAGCACTTTTGTAAAACAAAGACACAACTTTTTCAGTTCAGTGTTGATGTGAAGAAAGTGTACTCACACATTAAGATTTAGCAATACAATGTTTATGCCGCATCTACACCGTGGTTTAGGCAGGGCAAACCTTTGTCAACCATAATATTGACAAATTCGCTCATTGAGCCGAAGGAAAACCAAATATTTTCTTAACAGAAGACAATCATTTGTCAATCCGCGGAGCGAAAAAAATCTTTGAGATCTCTTATGATAATGATCCAAACTTCTTTTCATATGATTAGTGAAAAGTGAGAGAAAGAGAGTTTAGTGGTTTTCGTTTGAGAAATATGTCAGGGGAAAACGTATACACTAATGTGGGCGCTCACGGAGATGTGTATACTTTGGAAAAACATGAGGCTCATCATGGTGTCATCATCATCACCATCATCGCGTCATCACGAAAGATACCAAGAAGAGCTTTCATTCCTCTTTCCAACAGTTGAAAACAGAGTCGAATACATATTTTCCGTGTTAACACAAAAGGGGAGAGAACACGTAGCGTTAGCTGCTTTGTACATGTTCAAGTACTTAGGAAAAATGTACTCTTACAAGACGCGAAATAGGTATCACTCTTGAGGTACATATCTCTGCGTAAGTTTACATATGTATGTTTTTGTCTTTTCCCGTTCAAGACGAGAAAAAAAACCACCATGAATCTTTCAAAGAGTCATCAATACTCTCGGTGTATGGTAAAAATGAGTTGGAGCAATACAACAAGTGCAATGTATAGAAATCTACGATGTATTATTAAGTTACTGTTTTTCTCAGAGTGACACGAAGGGACATGGAAAAGCAATTGAAAATTTGCAGTCACCATATTATTCTCACATTGTGTGAATAATAAAGTTTACGAACGATACTTGTTGTCTCTCACTGATTCCGCACTCAAAAAATCCTCTGGATATTTCGCCGAGAGAAAACAAACTATAAAACTACATATATATACCCCACGGATGAGTTACACTGGTTATGCATACATACAAGAGTAAAATCAACAGAATGAGTGTATGTATCTGAAAAAAGAGAGCGAGTGAGATAGAAGGATAAAAAGGAACTCGGGACAGTGTATGTGCAAACGAGTCACAGAGTGTTTGAGACTACTCGGGAAAAATTAACACAACACTGAAAAGAATCTCATGCAAAAGGAGAGCGGAGAGTAGTAGAGAGTGTGAGGGAAAACAATCCCTGCCTATTAAAATCCTCACCAAAAGGCATCCATTT